>CAVNYN010274891.1:0-22038 GCA_963692815.1 Nyctanthes arbor-tristis
TATTAGCCGCTGTCAAATGGTACAAGTACCAAGCTGCTTCGCTTAATTCACCATTGTTATAATATCGCTTTCTCACCGCTGGTGCATGGGCATTCAAATTCAGAATGAAACGAATCGCATTGTCCTCCTCGTCATCTTCCGGATTATGATGTTTATAGTACACTGCATCAATGGGATCCAAGCCAAAATATGAATAAATGACTTCCTTGCTAAACAGGACTCATCAATTATAGACTTTGGTTTGATGGGGATTTCAGGAGTTCTCGTTGTCGAGTTCAGTGTTGAAGTTTTTGTAAAAGTCTTGGACCAATTTTTGGTTTTCCCTTGGAAGCTAGGTCACATACCTAGCCCATCCATTATTCTTGACGACTTCGTGATGGAAATGATCCTTGAACTAGTCTAATAGCACATGTCTCTCTTTAATCACTTGTATGGATGACCATTTGTTTTCTTGGATGACTTTCTTCCCTTTGCTTGATGAGGAAGAAGAGGTCATTGGATTATAAGTTCCAAACAAAGTTAAGAGCCTACAAATAAAGAGAATACAATTAGTTTATGTAGGGATGAATGAAACAAGAACTTTAAGCTTCCAAAAACAATCTCAATATTAAACCAAGCCATGTTAATTGCTTTAAACATCAATTCAATGTCTAAGTTCGCTGGGACATTCCATCAAACACTTGGTGAGTAATTTTCGAGTAAGGGTAAAATTACGCAAAATCCTCTAGCAAACTCCAAGAAAACAATCACAATCATCATATAGTGTAGCGACCCAAAAACTTTAAAAATATAAATTTTTAAATTTCAAGTTCTTAAGTCGTATCAATACCAATTTCTTTGAATTTTAATTCTTTAATTTAATTTAATTATTATATATATAATAAGGATTTAGCTTACATAAGAATTTATTTATTTATTTACCATTTAATTAACAGTTTAAATAAGTTAATATAACCAATATTTTACGAATTGTTTTAGTCATTTAACAACTTAAAGCATTTATAAATAAATATGGGTATGTGTGTGTGTGTGTGTGTGTGTGTATATATATATATATATATATAATTTCATTAATTATTTTGTTGTTAGACAAGCTTTAACACATAGGGCCTTAACCCCACTGTAGCCCATAAGAAACTCTTGGACTTAAGCTAGGAAGTTTTGGCCCCAAACAAACAAGCTTTTGCCTCAGACGTGTGCTCTTCCGATCTCTAAGATTTTTCACAAAAATTTTTATATCCTCATAGTGTATAAATTCCATTTCCTTCAACTCCTCTCATTTGGCAACTCTAGCAACTTTCATAGGTAAATTTGCTTTTTGTTTCACCTCCATTCTCACTCAAACACCATAGGATTATTATGTTCATCAAATGCAAAGAAATATTCATCTTTAAACTTCAATTTCCAATCATACACATACATGACTAATCTTGTGAAATTCCTTTCTATTTACAATTTAATCTCACAAACACACACGTGGTTCACAGCAGAATTTTCAACTTTCAAATTCATTTTATATACACACAAAGAAGATTTAATGGGGTTTTCATATTAGATATATACATATATACACACTGCTTGTTTTCAAACAAGCATTCTTCCTACATTTTCAACATTGATTCATACATCCAAATTCAGTAAGAAAAAAAGAAATGGAAGACCCTCTTTCTTGCCCCAAAACACCCCTAACCACCACTGTGCATCACCACTTTGGCCGACGCCGACCGCCACTGCCACCAGCACCACCACCATATTTTCACTACAAAACTTCACCCTTTCAACTCATCTCATGTAGAGACCAACAAAATTTAAATTTAATTTTATGACTTTTCAACTTGTGTTGGTACGACTTCTTTGACTTTTCAAATTTGTATCTACCCACCTAGCCTAATCGAATTTTATTATGGGAACGGAAACTATGTAACTTAACAAAAGTTCAAGTCGACCAAAATAATTCGAAACCTATCAAAATAATTACTAACGAGTTAATTTCAAGAACCGAACATTCAAAATATATGGAAAGATGTCAACTTCTAATAATCCCCTATTTGAGCCAAAAACTTTCCAATTCTTAAACTTTGGTCCCTTCTTTTCTAATTGAACCACCTCTATATAAAGCACCAAAACCGTTTCATCTCCCTTGTGAGCTAATAACAACAGCAAGGTAATCCTCTTCTCTCCCTCCTCCTCTATCTACTTCTTATTCTTCAAATACCATCAACTAACACTCATTTTTCTTATTTTTGCAAACAATCAAACTCAAGTCTAGCAATAGAACTTCAAGCTACACATCAAGTAATACATCGAATCCAACAACAACGAGGTAACCATCACTTTTTCTCCATTTTTACTCAAGTAAAAAAAAAAAAAAAAAAAGAAATCATTCTTCTACCTTACATTTAAAACTAGTCATGTACTACTATCAACTACATTAACTAGAGACTCCAAAATATGTTTATACACATCTTTCTTCCCTCATTTCAAATATAAAAAAAAAAAAAGAAAAGGAGAAAAATCTGAAAATTCGAAAAAACAGTGTCTTAGTCGACACAAACAAGACCCAAAAATGGGTCATCCTCATTTCTCCACCAAACTTTGTAAAATTAGTGTCTATGACTTCCTCTCACCACAAGGAACATGAATATATAATTATTTTGGCCAGAAAACGATCATACTCGCCGGAAAATCGTGAAAACCGCAAAGTGTCTTCACAAAAAACCACCACCATATTTTCTAAGTCTTACCTCTATGGGAAGAGCACGTCGAGAGCTCTCTTCTCCACCTATTTTCCCTTCCAATAACTAAAGTTTTGGCCGGATTTTGAACCACAAGAAGGCTCCAAGACCTCCTCTATCCCTCTAAACGTCCCTAGCCTCTTTTCCTTTGTGTAAAACCCAAAAAATAATAGATCTACAATATTATCCTATGGATTTTGCACTTTAGTCTTTGAAAGATTTAAAGAAATATAAATAGGCCTTAAACTAATGGTCAACTTGAGTCCTGACCCAAATTATTGACAAGACATTTAAGTTGACCCTAAAGTTATTATTTAAATCAAAGTTGGTCCCCAAACATTTTAAATAATTAATTTCGGCCCCTAAACTTTCAAGTATTACATAATTGGTCCCTAAACTTTCAATTCTAATCATATAAGTCCTTAAACTTCTAATTTGACTTAAATTGACCCTCAAACTATCTGAACATGTTAAATTAAAGTCCTCTAACAGTTATAATTGTTCAATTTAACTCCTAAAGAATTTAATTACTTCATAAGGTCCTAAATCCTAAACCAATCAAATTAATTATGAACGCTAACACTCATAAGTGTTCAATTAAACCCTTAAACATTTTAAGAATCCAAAATTTTAACGCATTAACTTTCATAAATATTCAATTAGGCCCTTAAAGTTTAAGATTTTCCTTTCAATGACAATTCAAACATACTAAATCACTTTAAACTTTCATTTGCTAGACGATGGCGCTTTAAGTTCCAAGTTTTAGTAGCATCACAGCTTAAGCAAGCTTTCAAGTACATTTTTCAAGACTTTTGAGGTGGGGTTTACATTTTGCAAATTCTAGTTGATTGATCTTGTCATTTTCTTATGTGTTGATTATGGTTGCGACTTGAATGCATGAAAATATTTGCCAGGGACTGCAAATTGGTCCGGGGTCAAAAGTAGGCCCTTGGGATAGTCCACTGTACAATTATGATACTAGTGCTAGTATGTTGTTAGGGATCGTAGATTGGTCCAGGGTCAAAAGCAAGCCCTTGGGATAGTCCACAATACAACTTTGAAAATTTTAAAGTTTAAAGAGTAAAGTTTATGATTATGATCACATATTTGGCTTGAAGTGGATTAATTGACTTGCCCCACTTAGTATAATATTATAAAGCTTACCCCAATTTTCCCTCCATCTAGGTTAGGGGGCCGGCTAGGGTCAAGACGACGAGCATGGTCAACCAAATATTTTGATTAAATGATTATGTATTGCCCTTTTTGCTAAATACTTTATCGGTATTATATTTTGAACAATTACTTTCATTGACAACTATAAACATGTATTTTGGGTATTATGTAATTGAAATGATCATCATGTTTCCGCACATATTCTATCCTTATTAGTTTATCTATTTCTAAAAAAAAAAATTCACTCGTTAAATTCAAAAAATGATAATGCGACTCTTAGTAGCGTTCCAAACTTTAAGAAATTGGGGCGTTACAGTGTGGTATCAGAGCAAGGTCTACTTTTCTATAGACTTGCTAAAATTTCTCAATTTTTTATAGTTGAAATTTTAAAGCTCAAAATATTTCACTAGATTTTCTGCCTGCTCTCACCGCGCCGCATTGACTCCAGAAAGGTAAAATATTTTCAAAGAATTTTATTAATTGAAGTTAAAAGATTGTCTTTGGATATAATGAATTATGATGTAACTACATCTATGTGTATAAGAATTTACTAACCTGAAAAGTTATGAACAACTTGATTTATTATTCTAGATGCAGTTTGAATGTTTTGGAAAGAAATATTATATCCACATAGTTTAAATATTTTATGATATTATGCTGTATGATTGAGCATGTGATACTAGGATTTAAATTTTCAGAAAATATTATTATTTTAGCCCTCGGAATTAAGCTAAAAGATGTAGAAGATGAACTAACGGACTTTGTCTTTTCATAAATGGTAGGTGGAATGGCACGCACTCTACTGACTTGTAGAAAGACTTGTTCTTTAAAGCCTATCGGGGTTGGGAACATGATATATGACTACTGGCACCACTCCTGGATCGAGGGTCACACTGTGGGCCAGTATGCTAGAGAACTAATGGTGATGTGGCAAGAGCTGCAGAGTATGGAATACTCTGTCACCCACTACGAGGCCACCAGACGCCTCATTTTTTCTCTACCGCCATATTAGCAGCAAGTGGCCGAAGCATTATTTCAAGAGAGAGTCATTGAGGAGCCTTGGCTACCTCCCAATATTGACTACCCTGCCTTCACAGCTGCTGTTGTAAGAGAGTGGGATAGATTCGAGGTCAGCACCCCGCGGTCCCTAATCGTGTGGAGATGATTACATCGGCTGATGAGATCCGCCACTCGACTCGAATTCCGAGATGGCACTACCAACTGATGATGAGATGCCTTCTAGCTCGAGCACCACCGAGACAGCCCCTTGTAAGAGGGCTAAGGCCAATGAAGGGCCGAGCTATACGAGGGAGAGTGATACCGATGAGGAGTAGTAGCGTTAGGAGCTTGTAGGCTGACTAAGGATTAAACTGACACTAAGTGGGATCTTTTGTGTTTGTGAGAGACGAACTTGTATTGCAAATTTATTACCCATTTTTTTAAGACTCGGATGTAACGATGTTATTAACTTATATTGCACTTTTATGCTATGCCATGTTACATTAATGTCTTTGTGAATGTGTATTGTGAATGGTTCTGTCAAGTAAATTCTAAATTGAATGCATGTTTGGGAGTTAGGAAATGGTACGTCGAGGGCGACCACGTGCCCAGCCAACTTTGAGCATGAGTGCTGATGCTACCCTTTTACGAGACTTGGTTAATGCCATTCAAGGGCTCAACCGAGGCCAGGGCACATCTACCCGACAAGATGCCTCTGATTCACTCAACCCCTCGAATCATGTGAACCACGAAAATAACAACAATAACATGGCATGGTTATAGAGCAGTTTCGGCGATACAAACCACCATCTTTCAACGGTAAGACCGGCGCCCTAGCTGCAGAAGAATGGCTTAGAGCGTTAGATCGGGTCTTCAAACACATAGCCTGCTCAGATGCTCATAACGTATCATGCGCTGAGTTCATGCTGGTAGAGGATGCTAGCCACTGGTGGGAGTTATATTCACGCACGAGAACTGAAGCGCAACTACATGAGTTCACATGGGAAAGGTTTAAAGAATTGGTGCTGCAGAAATACTTTCCCCAATCCCTTCGTGATCAGAAAGAAACAAAATTCCTCCAACTCAAACAAGGAAGTTTATCATTGGTGGAATATGAAAGGAAGTTTGAACAACTCTCCAGATTCGCAACTCACCTGGTCGATACTGATGAGAAGAAGACCAGGAGGTTTGAAAGGGGTTTGCGACCGGAGATTGGTGGGATTATGGCCGCTCATGCATTCACCACTTATGCCCAAGTTCTAGAACGTGCACATGCTATATCAGACCGCCTGAATCTGGGCCAGTCTGCTCCAAAACCAGTAGAACCCATCGGATAGAGAAAGTGGGACAACCACCAGAGGGGAAAGGGCAAGTACCCTAACAAGAAGGGTAAAACTGAAGGCAGCTTTGAGATGAAGCTAAATCCTGATGTATCTAAGGAAAAAGTCTATGCTTGAATTGCTCGAAGCATCACTTTGGGGAGCGCCTGCGAAGGAAAGGTATATGCTATAAATGCAAGAAGCCAAGCCATACTACTTTTGAGTGCCAAGAGGGTAAGAGTACAAACGCATCAAAGAAGGGAAAGCCCGCGTCTTCTCCCGGACTCAATAGGAGGCGGAGAAAAGTGATGATGTGATCACAGGTATCTTATCAGTTTTTAATATACCTGCTGTTGTTCTGATTGATTCAGGTGCTACCAATTCATTCATCTATACTAGTTTTCATGCTAAGACTGGTAATACTTGTCAAATAGTAGGTAGGCTTTAGAGGTTAGTATCCCCTCAGGTGAAACTATTAGTACTAACAAGATATCTAAAGCTGTGAAATTAGAGATTGATGGAAAGAATATAGAGGCTGACTTGTACTTGATAAACATGAAAGATTTTGATATTATTCTAGGCATGGATTGGCTTAGTAGTAATTATGCCACTATTAAATGCCGTGATAGAGAAGTCCTCTTTCAAACACCCGGAGAGTGTGAGTTTTCCTTTTTCGGAACGAGAGGCAAAACTGCACCACGAGTTGTGTCAGTTATGAAGGCACAGAAAATGTTGAAGAAAGGTACATGTTAGGGGTACCTAGTGAGTATTGTGAGTACACAGCCGCCGAACTGACGGCAAGTGATGTACCTGTCGTACGGGATTTTGTTGATGTGTTTCCTGATGATTTACTGGGTATCCCACCAGATAGAGAGGTGGAATTTACCATTGACTTGATACTGGGAGCGGCACCTGTATCCAAGGCACCTTATAGAATGGCGCTGAAGGAGTTGTAGGAGCTAAAGGTGTAGATACAAGAGCTGTTGGACAAGGGATTTATTAGACCAGTGTGTCACCCTAGGGAGCTCCGGTATTGTTTGTTAAGAAGAAAGATGGCCCAATGAGGATGTGTATTGATTATCAAGAACTGAATCATTTGACAGTTAAGAATAAGTACCCTCTGCCCAGAATTGAGGACTTGTTTGATCAGCTGAAGGTTGCCTGCGTGTTCTCTAAGATTGAGTTGAAATCGGGCTACCATTAGCTTAAGATCAAGGATAGTGATATACCCAAGACAGCATTTAGAACTCGATATGGACACTATGAGTTCACAGTAATGCCATTTGGGTTAACTAATGCTCCAGCTATTTTCATGGATTTGATGAACCGAGTTTTCCATTCATTTCTAGACCAATTTGTGATTGTCTTTATCGATGATATATTGGTCTACTCCAAGAGTACGGAGCAACATAAGGAGCACTTGAGAACTATGTTGGGAGCTCTTCGAAAGGAGAAGTTGTATGCTAAGTTTAAGAAGTGCGAGTTTTGGCTTGATCGGATAGCATTTCTTGGCCATGTGGTTACTGCTCAGGGTATTGAAGTTGACCCGGCCAAGGTAGAAGCCGTAACAAATTGGAATACACCCTCAAATGTGAATGAGATACGCAGTTTCTTGGGATTGGCTGGCTATTATCAAATATTTATTGAGGGGTTTTCGAAAATAGCCGGGCCACTGACGCAGTTGACCAAGAAAGGGGTGAAGTTTCAATGGACAGATAAGTGTGAAAGGAGCTTTCAAGATTTGAAAGGGAAGTTGATCTCTGCAGCGGTACTCTCTATTCCAGAAGGTTCAGAAGGATTCGTTATATACAGTGATGCATCCAAGCTGGGTTTGGGATGTGTGTTGATGCAGCATGATAAAGTGATTGCCTATGCTTCCCGATAGTTGAAGCCACATGAGCAGAACTACCCTACGCATGATCTGGAGCTCGCGGAGGTAGTTCATGCATTGAAGATTTGGCGGCATTACCTTTATGGTGGTAAGTGTGAGATATACATAGATCATAAGAGTCTCAAATATTTCTTCACTCAGAAGGAACTAAACATGAGACAGAGAAGGTGGTTGAAACTGGTTAAAGATTATGATTGTACCATCCACTATCACCTTGGTAAGGCTAATGTTGTTACAAATATGTATCATGATTTACGAGAAATTTATTGGTGGTGAAATATGAAAAGATCGACCGGCTTGTTTGTTGAGAGATGCATGACGTGTCAATAGGTTAAAGCTGAACATCAACGCCCTTCAGGATTGCTAAGGAGATCGGAAGAGCGTAATTATTTTGTGTCTTGGGTAGAAAAACAATAGGTTAAAGGCCCTATTTAATTAAATTTGCATTTAGAATCTAAGTATGACTAATTAAGATTATCCTAAGTGAATTTATCATTTTTGGGATCAATAAAGTAATTATCCTAATGGGTCATTTGGGATTAATTAAGTGTTTGGAATTTCCATTTATTGTGTCTATTCATGGCACCTCTTGGTATTTGTTATCTCTACTCATAGCACCTCTTGGCGTATTACTATCTCAAGTCGTTCTCCATTGTATCTTGGGAGACAAGTACCAGTCAACTATAAGCACCTAGGCCGGGCAAAAACGTCTTAAAGACATAGAGTCGAACTCTAGCCTCGGCGTTTTTCATTCTACTTTCTACATTATTTCTTCTACCCGGTTTAAGTAAGTTTATGGTTTAGTTTTGAATATAATTTGCACCATTCTACATTTATATTTCCTAATATTTAGTATGTTTCGCAAGTTGTCAAGAGCGTCATTTACAGTTCCTTGAAATTGATGGCGACATAGTCAAGCTAATGGCTATAAACAAGCGCTTAATGGCAGAAAACACATTCAGACTATCCTTTTTATTTTATTTGGTTTTAATTTGTTTTAGGATTACATTAGTTTTAGGCACATTATAATTTCTAGTTTTACATTAATCAACTCCTGGCATATCTTTCGTAGCTTAACATAGACACCCGTAATTTTCATTGTATTTATTTAAAGACATGGGTAGTTTTTAGCAAATTGAGAAGAAAAGAGAGAGAGAGAGAGAGAGAGAGAGAGAGAAAAGGACCTAACCATGCCTAACGCGGTACACCGACCACCCAGAGCCTAATGCTTGTTTGTATCCAGAGGAAAACTGCTGTTTGCAAGCCGTGGTCTTAGCTGAGGGCATATTGTTGGTCTCCCAGACTACTGCCAACTTCGGTCACTAATCGTCTAGGTCAAACGACCTCTGTTTGACCTGAAATTTTGTGTAGAGCTAGATCACATGTGTTTTTCATTGTTTCAAAAGATGGCTCGAAAAATGTTCAAAATTTTGGCACGTTACCCTGGCTTGAATCAAGTTGTGGTAGTTTTATCCCTTTTTTCTTCTATGTACGACTACCAATTGTCTAGCTCAAATAAGCTTGGATTGACTTGAAACTTTTCAGGGAGTTAGACCTATATGTGAAGTTTAGTGTGCTAGAATTTCACTTGAGAAAACTTCAAGTCTTCCTTATATTTTCTTTGGTCGAAGATGCTTGATCAGTTTGTGTTTAAAATTTCAATTTTTGCATCTTTTATAAAAGTTGGATGTGGATTGAATTTTCTTCATATCTTGAGCATGAATCATTTATTTAGTCTTCTTTACTTGTAATGGAGCATGCTAGGGCTCATGAGGTGATTTAATTGATTTGTGGTTTAATTAGAAATTGAGTATATGTTGGAAGCGCACACCACTATATACTTAGTGTTAAGTTTATTACCAATTTGGCCTACTATAGTCATATTGGTATTTCTTTTATCATTGTCAGCACATCACTAATGAAGAAAGAAGTTACCACCCAAGAGGAAGTAGAAGAGTACGAAGGCTTAGAAGGAAAAAATACAACAATCCTTCTTTTCTAGAATCCTTCTCATATATTTCTTAGAAAAAAGAAAAAAGAAAAAAAAAGAAGGAAAATAAAGAATTCTTCACATATAACATGGGAAGTGTCTCAACACTTTCTTGTTCATTTATATTTTATACGTTGGGGACAATGTATACATTAAGTTTGGGGGAGTTATGGGATGCTCTTAAATTTTGTTCTTCATTTTTATGTAAAATCGGGTTTTTATTGTGATTTATTGGTAGAAAATAAATCTTAAAAAAAACATTGGAAAGTCAAAAAAAAAAAGAAAAATTTAAAAAAATAAAAAAATTTTGTTTGTTCTTTTGGTTGTCTTGTCGGCTGGTGTGATTGAATATCTTTTATCTTGTGTTGTCCGTTATTTGGAATGGAGTATTGCTACATGAACTTATTGGTTAAAATTGTTTGTCCATGTTTGACATATTCTTTATTTGGTGTAAATCACCATAGTCTGCACTTTGGTTGAATGAATTGTAAAGTAGATACTAGTCAAAGAAAAAAAATTATAATACATTACCTTTTTTTTGTTCATATTTTCCAAACCTATATAAGCCCAAGTTTGGAGGAGGTTGAGCCGTGGAGATATTAGTAAGGTTTGTGAGGATTTTGCACATGTTAAATATTTGTGTAAAGCGTTGTTTGCTCACCAATAGAAGTTAGGCAATGACCAGATGCTAGTTATCTCATCCCTACTCAAGTCTCGCACAAATGTGGGAAAAAAATAAAGAAAAAAAGCCTTCGATGTGTCTTTACCATTCTTCGAAGCCTATATGACGTGAGCAATTAAGTCCTTAGGAGTCTTTTAAACCTGGTGTTCTGGGTTAACTGAACTGGGAGTCATTGGCTCAAAGCTCACTACAAGAGTCATATAGAAAGCCCAGTGAAAAGATGTATTGCACATAAGAATATAAGGCTCTTGAAAAACTAAATGAAGAAAAAAATCAATGAAACAAGAACAAAAAAAAAAGATTGAAAGAAAGAAAAACAGAAAAATGAAATTAGAAAAGAATTCAAAAAAGGGAAAAACGTGAGAAAATAAATAAGTAATTAACATAATAAGAGCAAGATTGTACTTCAAATTTTAGAGATGTAGATAACTAATGGGTTTGACTGCATAGTGGATGTTAGGAAGGTTGGGGCACTCAAAATTGGGAGAATCTTTATTGATCAAGCTAGTGTTTTCGATGGCAAGGCCTAAACCAACATGGTACTTCGTTGAGAGGTGAGTGACTTAAAACATATGGCATATGCCCTCAGAAAGAAAAAGAAAGGGAAAGTGAGAAGTTTGGGAGATGTGTGCCTCTCACGAGAGGGTAAGGATTTATTTGACTATTATAGTTTGCGATGCCCAACTGAAGATGTATGATGGTGAGTTTGACTATGCATATTACTTAGTCGAGTATTGGGCAAGTTTTCTTTTGGTGGCAGTGTTCTATAACTTTTGATGGATAATATGAGTTGGAAAGTTGGCACGATTATTTTTAATATATTATTTTTGTTCTTTATATATACTAATTGTTTGTTTTTAATTTTTGTTGTTCGAGAAAAAATAATGGCTTAAGTTTCGGGGAATTTGATAAGTACAATTTTACACTTATCTTGAGTCAGTAAAAACTAGACATTGACCATTTGTTTTTGTCAACTTCCTACTCAATTTTGCTTGTTCTTGTTTGTTTTAGGATTGAACCCTTGAAGCAAATGAAGAAAACAGAAGGAAAAATGATCAATTCTACCTGCTTTTGGAAATCATGGACCTCAGTTGAAAAAGAAACAAAGTCGAAGGCTTATTGTGCAATTAATAGTTGAAGAAAAAAAAAATAAAATAAAACAATGCCTGGAAATCAATTAAGCCCAAATTCATGCATTATGTATCAAAAAGGCTGTTGTGAGGAGGAGACGGTGGTGTCCAAGCCGAGAGACACATGGGTTCGAGAAGAAAAAAGTAAGAGAACAGCAGAATACTCATGAAGAGAAGCGAAGAGCCGTCCACAAAGAGGAAAAGAAACAATGTCGAATTCATCGTGGATTCATCTCCTACAGGTTTTGAATTCCAATTTTATAGTTTCTTTCTTTTTCTTAACATGTTAGGTGCTAGGATTGTGATGAATCCATTACTGACAATTCATTAGTTTTGAATAAATTGCTCATTTTTATTATTTGATATTTGATTAATTGTTTATTTGTCTCTTATATGTCTGTTTTAGTGCTTGATCACTATTAATTCATCTTTGTGATTTATGCTGTTTACGAGATATTCGATATAAATTAGTACATAATAATGAACAACATAGGATTCTATATTGATTGTCTATATAAATATGCCTTATGAAATCGCAACATGATGATCTTTGTGATTTAATGTATGTTTATGTGTTCTCAATTTAATTAGAGATAATTAAGTTCGCATGTAGGTATAGAATCAAGTGACCATCAAGAAAGGCTTCTGATTAATTTTGAATCATCGATTTTTAACCTAGGCGATATTCTTGTTATTGTTGATTTTTTTGTTATTGTTTTGATTAATATCCTATAATTTGATCAATTTAAGATAGTTTAGGGATACATATCACGACCGAGAGGCGGATATGGTTCTAGCTCAAATAACAAACAACATTAAGTTTTATAGGAGTTAGAGATATACTTCTATGCTTAGTGCAGTATCTTGTGATGTTCTAGCTATGTATTGCTTTTTTAGCTGTTCGCATCCATCATAGTGATATATGTGGGTCATTGGTAAAAATATGTTTAATTTGTATCGAGAGAGCAAATTGACACATAAGGAACATCGGTTGTCAGCATATAGTGAGGATTGATTGAAAACTAATAATCAATGGTTTGTAGTGGGTCAACAACGGTGGAATCGTAACCTTATTACCTTACTGATTTGATTGTCTTTAAGATTTGTAAATAATTTTAGCTATTTATTTTCTTAGATAGTTTTCCATTTCTTAAAGATTATTCCTACACAATTGTGTTTCCTTTTATTTAAAGTTGAGATTAACGAGAGTAAATTTAGTAGATTCAATCTTTGTAGGATTCAACGCTTTACTCATCATTATATTACTTGTTAACAATCCATCCACTTGACGGATAAATCGACAACTAGTTCCACCATTGCTAGAAAGAAGGAGAAACAACACACATTTCCTTTCATTTCATTCTTTATTGTTCTTCAATTTTTGTATGCCTTGTAACAGTAACTTTGTGTTTTTACGAGGATAAACTCTACAAACTTACATCCCTTCAAGGATTATATAGTTAGCATATGTATAAATATAATGAGAACAAGCCATTATAGGCGGTAGAACAATGGTAACAGAAAGTATACCTTTGATATGAAGATAGGGTTACTTCTAAGAGCTTGAACTTTACTCATAACGATGTGAGGTGGCAGTTTGTAGGCACAAATAATTTACAAACACATTTAAACCAAAATGGTGGTTAAAGTATACCATCTATTACAATTGTATCTTATACCGTTTCATGTTCTATTATCATTGTCAATATCATCAAATACATATCTTTCTCCATATATACAAGAAGCAATCACTCAACTATTGGTCCGCAATACACTTGCGCAAATAAATCTTGACAAAAAAGAATTAATACTAATATCACAAACTAATAAAACTAATAGACACCCTTTAAGGTTCCTTGTCCAGAGCAAATTTTTCTGAGTTCTGAGTACTCAAACTTTTTCCAAACAAATAAATTTTGTTGTCAAAAAATTTTTTAAGGCATATATACATGTCCTTTCATCAATATCCAAACAAAGGAAAAAAGAATAATCTTTAAATGTCAACTTATATTTTACAAAATATAGCTACTTGAATCAATGACCGCTCTGCCTCTCTCCATTTCTAGCCTCTGCAATCCCAAGAATTTACCTCTTCAAAGCAAACCGGCTCCACACCTTCAAGGATTCAACTCAATTTTGTTTCAAACTTCGAAAAAGAAATTGGACGACTAGTGAAAGAAAGTTAAAGAGGGCTCACCAATTAGGAATATTTATGTTAGAATATGTGTGAGATTAGAATGTTGAAAACGGCAAAAATGGCTGGAAGCCAAACATAGGAAGCCAGTTATTTATGTAGAAAAAACAACCACAACAGCAGATACAAATTTGTGGCTTGAGAATCTGACGCTGTTGGTGAATTGGAATTTCATGGTGAACATATGCTATTTTTCCTCATCAATTCTATGCTTTCTGCAATGGTTGACCCAGCTGTCCCAACAAAACCAAGATGGGCACAGCTGCAAACAGCTTCCTCCATAAATAGAAGGATATCAGGCAATGACCGAGGATGACAATGCTTTTCTACCCCATCCTGGGTACTAGCAACAGATTTAGACTTTGCATTTCGTCCCACGATAAGTTTATTAGCAGTCTCTGTTACTAATTTATCATTCTCTCTAAGCAAAAATAGCTTAAAAGCATCAGAATCTTTTGCCAGATCCTCCAAGTAGCTACCAGTCCAGTTTCTCATCGAAAGGTCAGTCATCAGGAAAACATGAATCGGTAGAGGACCCCTATCTTTTAAAATACCTAACTGTTCCTTCAATGCCTGAAATGTAGCTCTCCAATGGTTCTTGAATTGACCAACCAATAATCGAAGTTGCACACAAAGAAAAGGAGTCCTAATCGTCTGGAGAGCAAATTGCTTCCCAGAATTTATTATATCTGGAACAAATGAAAGAAATTCAATTTCCTGAATCAATGACTGAATCCTTTGATCTTTTGGAGCTTCATGTATGTGACTCGGACCCCTTATAAGGAGAAGTAAAAAGCCCTTTGATCTTTTGGAGCTTCATGTATGTCAATATGCGACTCAGACCCCTTATAAGGAGAAGTAAAAAAGGCTCCCAAATGCCAAGACACTGGCTGATCCAGCTTCAGATCTGGGACCAAAGGTCTTAAGAACATCTCTCCTTTTCCTCACATATGTGATTTTCTTCTTCCTCTTGAGTTCTTCATCAGGTTGAAATGAATCTAAAATTCATATTTTCACTGTCTTTTTGGTATGTCCAAACTGTTGTTCTACAATCTTCCTCTGAAGCATATAAACAATTCTTTACATTGCCATTAAACCCAGATAGCAATGATCCACATTGTCTTAGGCTTTCATATAGTGAAGAATAATGACTTCGGTCCTCAAAGCAAGCCAAGTTGAGATTCACCCCACACCACATAGATATGAAATCTCTGAAATCCATGAACCTGACAGCTGAAATGGACGTCAGAGATGAAAGATCAATTACATATGTCATTGATGTGTAGCTACAATCATAAAGATAGAGAGAAAAAAAAAATCATATTCAGCCAAAGTACTTGAATGGCAATTAACAAGAAAAGGAATTCCAAACTACGTTTTATTTGATTGTGTAAACACCAATAAGATGTGTTTTTCAACCATTTTTGGTAAACATGGGAATAAAACAGAGATAAATTAAAAGGATTGATGATAAACTATCTTCTTGAATAGTGTCACAACAAGAGTTTCAACTCAACGATAATACTAAAAGAGTCTTCATAGAAATTACCAACTAGTGAAAATGCAAACGGGTTTCTAGATTTGTAAGTAAACTAAAGGGAAGTTAGGAGGTGATTTAGGAGTTTAAACAAGGGGACGTACTTATAGTTTTACGATAAATGTGAGAACCACGGACATGTAAGAATTTATTCACAAAATATCTCAACCAGACAAAATTTTGAGCCACAGTGACGAGACCACAATAGCGTTTTGAATGATTCCGAGACATTTCTACTCACAGTCGTCATGTGGATCTTGAGACTAAAAAATTCTTTAGGCAATATATAAAAGTTAACCACACTAAAAGGATTCAGTCTCAAGGTGAGGAAGTTAAGAAAAAGTCCAGAAAAACAATTATTATAGGCAAATGATCTATTTGGTTCTAGAAGTGATAGAGATCATACGGATAATGTTCAGAAGATCTTCAATTTGTATTTGGAACTTTCCATGTATCTCAAGAACTTTGCTAGGAACTCAAAATAACTATTAATTCTAACCATTTAACTAGACAATGATGACAGGAAATCATTGATGCTAAAATTTTTCTCTATATGTTCTCCCGTAATCCCCTAATTTTCTCCTCTCTTTTAACCTCTCTTCCCTTGATTGTTCACTATATGCTGGTATTAGAACTCACTCCTTCCATAGACCTAATGCTAGATAAAGAAAGCTATAATTCATGGCAATATTCATCAGCAAAAAATCGATACTTTCCATACTACTTCTATCGCAAAAAAAAGGCAGTAGTTCAAATTTTTTACATGTTAGTCCCAATTGAAAAACATTTCTATCCAAGGTTTATCCTCGATTTGAAACTTATGTTTTTAGCAATTCAATGGTTTTTGAAAAAGAAGAAATGCTGCTCTCTTTTCTTTGCAAAGTTGTAAGAGATACTTGGATCCTCATATTGTATAATAATGACAACAATTATTTTTACGGCAAGCTACAATTTCTCCCCTCCCATTTAGCCCCTTTTATTGGGTTAATTTTATTCGTGGTCATTTTATATCGGTACAATTTTCAATTGGGTACTGTACTTCAAGTTCTGTGGCCGTTATACTAATTTGGTGTCAATCATGTAAAGATACCACTATTTATGTTATTATTTGGACCACTTCATTCAATTTCTTCTGAGTATTTAATCAGCTATAGACATGATAGGTATATCAATATCCAATCTATGCGGTGGAAACTATAGACATGGAAAAAAGTGGCATAGTTTACTTTTTCCATGTCATATCTTATTCACCAACTAGTATAAAAGTTAGAATGTTTCAGTATCTAGCAAAAAACAATGTGAAAGGGTTAGATGAAGTTGCCTAAACTAATGCCCGTATGGAATTGATTATATAACAAGTATTTCATCAATTTTTTTAATTCTCGAAGAATGTGTGGAATGTGGTTCAAAAGCTGCGAGAAGTTGTGACAAAATATAAAACATGACAATGTTTTAAGAATCTGTTTTTACTTGTTAGAAATGAGTAAGATTAGTGATTTTGAAAAGTCAAAACCCAAATAACAAGTATCAAAGATCTACACACAGATGTCATAAACATTAAAGGCACTATAACTATACTTTTCTCCAAAGAAAGAAAAGGTTACAATTATTAGCAGTCCATTCCATTTGGCCCACATTGTGGAGAAAAACAGAACAGTATTCATAGGGCAATATCTTAGGCATTTCCTAAACCATAGAGTTCATCCAGCTTGGAAGATTTTCCAACTTGTTATTCTTATAGCTGTATTGTTTGTTAGGACTTTGAAGTATAGAGCCATTATTCTTAAATAATAAAGACATTGATTGGAAATAATCACACCCATTGAGAATGATACCTCTAATTTTTGCTTTTTATTTATTTTTGGGTGTGGGTGTTGTCTTTTTTTTTTTGTGGAGTGGGGTGGTCTTCCACTATTTCCTTAACTCCTTTTCTTCTGTTCTGCATAAGGTCCTTTCTTTATTTTCTTGTTCTCCATTCTCTTCATTGCTCAACATTAGGAACTATCAAAGTGACTAGAATTATCTAGTAAGATCTTAAAAATGAAAAATGGTTTTCCAATAGGGTAAGAATCTCATGTTGCTAATTTGTAAGAATAGAGGAGATAATAAAACTTTCACTAACTATGGAGGTAAGTAATACTATGACATTATGGTAAAAAGGTAAAGGATGATCAAGCATGTGTTAACTTAAAATTCCAAGGTATCCAAGTAACAAGTTTTAATTTATGCTAAGGTCGAATATGGAAGTCACTTACTCACATTTTGCAGATAAATGAAAAAATTAATGAAGAAAGTGTATGCGCTTTTAGTGGAGAATTTTTATTGTCATTGTTCACAAAGGAGCTAGTGAAACATATCTATGATTCAGTCCATTGCCATATGCTCTACACTTATTATATGGTTTGTTAACAATGAAAGTATGATGAATTTAAGTTTTACCAGTAGTATAGATTTTAGAGGTTTGAGCTAAAGTACAAAATAAGATGGAGTGCATAAAATTATGTTTTCAGCCATCGCAGTAACAGGGATGATGACATTACTGTGCTAAATGGTCACATAGTCGCCATTTTAGGTATTAGCTTGTTTATAATCAGGGAAGGATTTGAGAATCTAACAAATGAATTACCATACTGCAGAATTAGAAAGCAAATATATTCAATCAGAAGATACTTACCTGTTTAAGATGCAAGCTATACCAAATGGTTGTTAGACAACTATGCATTATGATAGTGAATCTCAGCCAAATGAGAAATTCCAAGAACGAAGATACATAAATGCACAAGTTAACGTACATGTATGCTAGAATTGCTAGAATAAGAAATAGGAATTAGATGGAGGGGACACCGACTGATCATGGTTAAGGTATTGTGAACTCATTTCAGATGAAATCTTGCATAGACCTAAGAAACTCTCATTCACGAGAGGAAGCAGTTCAACAAAGTTAAGAAGAGTAAAACCTAGCTTAAAATTAGTATTGCTTTGGATGTTGGCAAGCAATTTGACTCTGCCTGGCAAGAGTATTCCATTTCTTTTTTACTTTGTCCCTTTGTGTAATAACAGAAGTTTACATCTTTAAAGAATTGTGGGAAGCAGCAATCTTTAATTGCTAATGAAAACTGAAATATGAGAGGGAGAAAAAGTATTTGTATAGTTTTCATTTATATGTGCCTGAGGAAGCATCTCAAAAATATACAGTAATGCCCTAAAAATACTCTAGCATCACCTTTGTCTAGAAAACTCAAGCATGTATCTACATATTATGACTCAAAATTAATACTTAGCACCTGAAATACAATTATTAATATATCCTGAAATGCCTTGGGGTTGATAAAAGGGAACAGATTTTTTCCCCTCTTTCATATAGAAAACTGCATATAAATGTACAGGTATTGAAGCATGCGGTCTGCACTATTCCATAACTAGCTAATTCTAAAGAAAGCAATTATCTCTAGAAATAAGATAAATAATCACAAATCAAATACAGTTGCCAGAAAAATTATCCAAGTTAGATTTTCAAACTTGCATGTTCTCACTGATGAGCTGAATACTATGAGTCCAGACTTTGAATCTCAAGTCCTTAGGATGCAAGACCCAAAATTTAGGGCAACTCCCAAGCGCAACATCATGGTGATTCAGCACTGGAGGAACAATTAACGTTCGATTCAGAATCCCAGCCATTAGAATAGCATTCCTGAATTCGGAGAGCTTGTTACTTACTGAAGCCACTGTGCGGGGCGTACCAGAGGAACTTTTCTCCGCTGGTGTTAGTGCATTGTAGCGGGTCAACCGATTCGGAATTTGTAGAAATTTGGAGAATTGAAGGAGAAAATAGGGATTTGGAGGACATGAAAAAAACAATACACAAGGAGTGTGAAGGTAAGAACTGAGGTTTTGCAGTTTTGAGGGTTAATGGATTTCTTTTTCCATCGGTTGATTTTGTTAGGGTGGATAGCGGAATCCATTGACGTGTGCTCTTCCGATCTAGAAAGTTGGAGTTATCCGCTGTCTCCCGTGATTTCATATTTCATATGGATCAATTATATATTTCACATGCCCATAGTGCCCACTGCCAATCCTGTCCTCGTGAAGGCCTGAGGCGAGTTCCCAAAAATGGGCCCCGAGAGCGCGGCAAATAATTACCTTTTTTTTGTGAAACTAAATATAGAAAGCTAGAAACGTAACAATGTATCGAACATTAAATTTGAAAAATTAATAATAACAAAGATCGCAAATCATATTTTAAAAGATTACTATATAAGTATTACTAAAATGTATATAATGTACCAAAAATTACTTTAAAACCACAGGTCTTGTAGTTTTAAATGTAAAAATACTAATCAAATGCTCACAATCTGATTTTTTCAACCATTTCAACAATCTAAAGATCACACGTCTTGGAGGCATAACACATGATTATTTCTAATTCAATGGTTCTATAAGGACTAATAGAAACCATTAAGTAAAGGCAAAGACAATTAGATCATAACTAAATTACTAAAATCTAAATTATAAGAACATTGTTTAAGTTTACGTTACAAATTTGTCCATTCAACCTTCCAATTGTCATTTGTCCATCACAAGATAAAAATCCCGGTGATTACTGATGAATCCAATACATCAATAATCTAACTCCAATTACAATGATTAAAACACAATAATTCTAACTAGTTCAACATTTCAACCATTTACCATGTCTAATCTGATTTTTGTCCATATTTAATCTTAGACCAAGATAAAGAAAAAAAGCTAAGAGCTTGTTTGATTCTCATTATGATGTCAAATTATAATGGAAAATTATAATGAGTTGAAATGAGCAGTGTAGACTTAATTGAAGTTTGAAATGTGTGAGATTGTTGAGCAGTTGTCAAATCAGTATTCAAATCAGTAGTATGTGAAATTATAATGAGAAAAAATAATAGGTTTCAAACAAGCTTTAAGGCTAGGAATTAAGAAAAAACCTCATAATCGATCCAAATACAGTGATTATAATCATGGTAACAGTCTGTCACCATTGCAACATACACAAAAACATTATGGCAACTAATCGAAAACCACCCAAAAATAAGAGGAAAAATGGGTAATTTCTCTAATTATCTCAAAGAAAAATTTGGAAAAAGAAAAAATCTGTTACATTTCATTCCTTCTCTCAAAGACATGTCTATGCGGTGGCCTGACGGCAACGGCAACGGCGACAACTTGACAGCACTTTGTTAGTGACCACTACTTCTTGACAGGGCCGGCCCGGTTATGAGTCAATGAGGCCAGCTCCTCAGGCCCGCTATTTTAAGCTATTTCAAGGGGCCTAAATTTTTTGGCCCAATTCATCATAGAAAGCCTTTTGCCTTTTTTTATTTATTTTTCTTTTTTTAGGCCCAAAGTTGAAAGAAAATAAGGGCCCAAAATGGGGCCCTAACCAGGATGATGAAAATAAGGCCGGCCAATTCTTTTTTGTTTCTTTTTAAATTCAATGTTAGATTTATTGTTGTATTTTTCGCTTTACATGTTTTATTTCGTGATAAAAAGTAATTATTTGTCGCTACGTTAGAGGGCCTATTTTTCAAAACTTGCCTCAAGCATTAGAAATCACAGGGCTAGCCCTACTTCTTGATAATAATAATAATAATAAGGGTGTGTTTGATTGCCATAATTTTCCATAGAAAATGATAGTTTTTCACCTAAATTTTGAATTTTGTATTGTTTGATTGGTTTTTTTTTCCGTGAAAAATATTTTCCCACTTTTGATCACGTGACCATATTTTCCGGGGAAACAAGAAAAATATTTTCCTTGGAAGGACCTAGGTAATTGGTTTTATAGGGAATTGGAATTCTATATTTCTCAAATATCGTGGAATGATTTTTTAAGATGGAATCCTTGTTGCCTGGATTTGCGTAATTTTCTCTTTTTATCTTTCTATCACATAAAGGTCAATAGTTGGAAAAAAAATTCCCGTCGAAAATTTCGTGTAAACCTTGCGGTACAAATAAAGGGTGGGTACCGCTGACAATGTTTGTTTTTAGTAAATTGAAAGTCTTTCTTAGCAATTTGCATTATTTTTAGATTTGTCTTTCTTGAATTATTATTAGAATTGGAAGTCTTCCTCTACACACTTTATCAATTTCCAGTGGATAATAGAATTAACAAATAAATACTAGAACTTGCAGCAAAATTAATATTTCATTTCCTTTTCTCAATAAATTGTTGGAATGATATTAAAACTAAAATAAAATAAATTGTTGGAACGAAAATTGGTGATTATTGTGACATTCGAATATCATGCATGTTAGAAATCTTTTATATATATATATATATATATATATATATTATATGAGTCGTCTTCTATGTTTTCCAGCCTAAACTGATGACATCATTGCTGATGTCATCAAATTC
>CAVNYN010274894.1:0-17793 GCA_963692815.1 Nyctanthes arbor-tristis
CCCTCCCCCCTCCCCAAAACAAATCCAGCGGTCGGATCTGGCTACTGGAATGGGGGAGAACTCCCCATTATTTCTAGTTATTTTTACCTACTCATATAAGAGTAGATTAAAGTCTATTTCCATCCTACGTATTGATGTCTACAATGATCTTAATAGAATAGTAAATACTCCTTTCGTCTTAATTATGTAGTCTATTTTGGTGTTATACTCAGATTAAAAATGATATTGGAAATGTGAAATATACTAATAATACTAATCTTGTTATAAAATCCTTATTTAATGTGCGCTGATTGTACACTTAACGATTATATATAAAGTGTTAAATGAAGTATGAAATTTCAAATTTTGAGTTAAAAAGTTTAAACAATATGTAGACTTAAAAAAGATTTTTTCGCCACTACAGGTTGCACATGAGTCTTCTCAAGTTGTGAAAATAATTTCAGAAAAAAAAGAAAGAGGGAAAACAATGAAATTCAAAAGCAATTAAGAGGTGCCCCTTGAATAGAATGAAATTTCACGGGAGAGAATGAATGGCCACTGCTTAGAAATTACAGTAGTAGGAGGCAAATCTAAAATCATTTGCTTTGAAATTGAACACACAAATGGAGGTGAATTTCCATAACATTCCTTCCTTTTTTTTTTTTTTTTTTTTTGCAGTTAGACGCCAAAAATGAATTCAAAAATTTTTCAGATGCATTATAAATACACAATCATTTGTAGGTAAAATTCATAAGTACAAAAATATCATTTAAACAATGAATGATCTTTCAATGAATTCTTCAATAGATTTGAATGCATTGCCGGAAAACATCATCTCATTGGAGGAATCCAATTTTCGTTCTTCAATTATTTCCGGCCTGGCAGTTTGCTTCGTAAAGTTCAACGGAATCGGAGTATTTTTCAGTCTTCATATTCGCTCTTGAGCAAGTTAATGTTTAAATCTGTCGAAGGCATGGAATTTCTGGAATTTTTTGGTCGAACTCTGAATTTAAACTCAACCAGCTGCATTATGTTTGGGGTAGTTTTCACGTACACACACAGAATACCAAGTATCCTGATTCTTCCAGTTTCCCAAAGGACATATTTAATTTTAAGCATATTCCAACGACTGACTGAGTTTAAGTTTTGTTATTTTTTTTAAAGATTATTTAGGGGTATAATCATAAATGACAATAAAAGTTAATAGCAGATATGTAAATATAACTTAGATACCCTAAAAAATCAACATGGACTATATAATTGAGACGGAGATAGTACAATGTTAAGTTTGCATTTTTCTTAATTATGATATTTTTAATGTATACAGAGGTTGAGTCCACTCCAAAAATAAATGAAGAGGACTAGGAGAACTGTGATTGTTAACTAGTCTCTGTTTGTAAAGGATAATCTTTATGTACTAATATATCTACTACTTGTTTTACCACTTGCACATGGGGCATTATCCGGTGAAATTTTACATTTTGATGTTTGTTATTCGAAGTGTTGCTTTGTTTATTATTCTCTTTTTACGTTCAATTTCATTATAGTTTTTCAAAGAAAAATTTTGGTCATGTAACGCATGGGTAAAACACTAGTTAATTTCAAAAGTAATAGTTAATCATGAGTCTATAGCTATCACATTATGTTAACATTGTATATTTTGCCTGTTTGAACCCATTTTAATGAGAAATACGAGACAGAATAATTGCGGTTGAATAGCGGAGAATTCGGCAGTACATGCAAGTGTATATGAATGTGATTGATTTAATTAATTTTTATTTAAAAGTAGAATTTGTTTACAAATGAGGACGAACATTTGTAGGACTACTAAATAAGGCGAAAAAGGTACAGATGTTACCATGGTTTAATTAATAATCTTGTGGCAATGGTGTCTCCCAATTAGTTTTATTTATCCATGGGTTACCGTCTACATACTTATTTGATTTTCATTTTCCTTTCATATTATAATTTCACATATTACTGATTTGATAATTATTCAAATATCACCATACATTTTAAATTTCAATTAAATCCTCACCACTCAATTCAACTTATTATAATTTGATTATCATGGTGAGAATCAAACAAGCAAAAATGTAATTATTATTTTGTAAATATATTTAAAAATATATATTATTGACAACAATCCATGCTATGTGTTTAATAAGGTACGTTATGTGTGTAAAACAATATATGTTATCTGTTTAACAATGATAAAATTTTTGTGTAATCAGACATTGAGGGATAAAATTAATTTAAAAACTATATAAAATATAGAGTTATTAACCTACCTTTTAGAGATATTCTTTCAAATTTACTTCAAATGCGAATATTCTTGATCTAATTCCGATCTTATTAGATTGAATAAATAATCAATTATTTATTTCACAAATCATCCCTAACCTTTGTATTCTCTAACTTTTCCTTTTTCAAGCTTTGGGGTCTCTAATCCTTAGTAAATTACCACGTATCATCCTTTTAGACGGTTTCCCGTCCTTTTTCCTTTACATAGTAAGAAAATGACCTTTTTACACTCATATTTTAATAAAAAATAAATACAAAATGAGTTTTTTAAAAATTAAGAAAATGCCTTTCTTCCTTCACATACACCGTTGTTTATGCATCAGCAGTACCGGAGATATGCGTCCGCTAATTTTATTGCTGGAATCTAATTGGAAAAAGGTATACTGACAACTATGATGGGGTAGGGATTAATGGGGATGATCATATTATGGTGGGCATTTTGAAGAGAAATAAATTTTATTTTTTAATTCTTTAAAAGCTCTATTTGTATTTATTTTTTATTATTACAATATGAGGGTAAAAAAGTCATTTTCTTATCATATAGCAGCAAAATTGAATGGAAACAATCCAAAGGGATGATACATATGAGTTTATTAAAGGTTAGGGATTTCGGAGGTTGATGAAAGATGTCAGAGACAAATTTGCTATAAAGTGCAAATGTTAGATACGATTTGTGAAATTTACCCTTTCTTATACTTCTCAATTTATTTTCATGTGTACAAATTATTATTCGATGATTGTTTACTCTATATTTTCACCCTTATTATTAAACTTGTGATTATAATCAAACACCATAATCTGATGTGGCATAACATCAACTATTGATATGATTTGTGGATGTGATGATATCTTCATATCAGTAGTGGATATTACATCATTTGACCGTCGGGACTCGGGTGACAATTTGTTCTTAAATCATTTCTAATTCAACTTGTGTGTGATTAGAGTAATGTTAGGCACTCTCTGATTGTGTCTTATTATAGACTATGGAATATGCTTGTGTTATACAAATACAAACAAATGAAACAAGGTAACGTTACTATGCATGTTCTAACGTGTAAAAGTTAGGGAGTTCAAGTGCTATTTGTTCTAATCGAAACCACTCGCAATAATTTTAGTTCATTTAAGAAAACAAATTTTTAATTTATTTGAACCAAATTTAATAGTTGCAAGTATACAGTTTATAGTTTTCAATTTTACAAAGTTACGCCTTTTTTCATTTGTTTTCTTTTTGCCAATTCTAATTCTAGACCTTGAGAAAGGAAAAAGACGAATTTTTCACATTGTACAAAAACTAGAAAACTTGTTATAATTTGCCCACATTTTAAAGAAATATTATGTAATAAAAATTGTGCGGTGTCTCTGTATTGTGTGCGCACTCTGTGCTCTTATAAAAAATACTATGCAATAAAAATAGTGGGTTACAATAAATGTAAAACAGTGACAAAGCCAGCTGACGTTGTAAGTTTGGGCCAAAGTGCACGGCTAAACCATTAGTATGATTTTATTTTTTATTTTTTTAAAGTCATAAGTAAAAAGAAAAGATATTTTGGGCCGGGGGGCCAGCAAGACCCTTGGTGACGTTGAATGATAAAGTAATTATACACTCAACTCATTATTTAATCAGGTAACAATGAAATTTGCCAACACCCAAATAGTCTAGTAACATCTTCTTAGATTTCACACATCTTCATGGCATTCTGTCGTAATATTCGAAAAAGGTAACAATGCAATTTTTATTATGACATAAAATTATTCAATTTTTAACGACATCAAAGTTAAGCAGAGTTCGCAAAAAAAAAAAAAAATCTGAATACAACTGACAAGCTTTGGAAAGATGTCTCCTCTGCAAAAAGGCTGTTGCCACTGCCCACTAGCAAGCTTGGGACGGGAAAATTTTAGTGCTTCCAATAACGGTCCGGCTATGGTCTGGCTATGGAAATAAGGCCGGTTCCTGAATACAACTAAGATGCTTTGGAAAGATGTCTCCTCTGCAAAAAGGCTGTTGCCACTGCCCACTAGCAAGCTTGGGACGGGGAAAATTTTAGTGCTTCCAATAACGGTCCAGCTATGGAAATAAGGCCGGTTCCTTACGGAGTATGGTCTCCAATCACAGACCGACACTTTATTTGAAACACACCACATGATAACATCTCATTGGAACCCGGCCCTGTTCCTTATAAATTTCCCTTCCAATAATGCATGACAAAAAAAAAAAAAAAACATTGGGCCTTACCCTCTCTCCATTACTTTAGCTACTCTTCTTTCTTTCCCTTTATAAAATGACATAAAATGTCCCGTTCTTTGTCGTTGCAGCAGGTGAAGAGGTTAGTTTCATTTTATCTGCTATTTTGTTATCTATTTTCTTAAGATCAGTTTGAATTTTTCAGAGAATTATTGGCTGTGCTACACTTAAGTCAGTCTTTTTTCTTTGCAAGAACTTAATTCCCTTTCTTTTGTATCTTTTTAAAATATGGAATAAAAAGGTAAGAGCTTCCAAACCCCCCACCGTGCAGTGACTGAGGCCTGAAAACCACGTTAATGCACTGACGGTAATTAAAAAAAATGAAAAAAAAAAGAGGGGAAGGAAAAAAAAAAACACTAGAGAACATAATGCACAACCAAATGATTTGTGCAATTTGATCTGGTAAAATTAGGACAGTTGATATTATCTATGAACTACTATGTGATGACAGAGAAAATAGATTTCTGTCAAATATGAATTTGTAAGCAATTCTGTTAAAAAATTAAACAAATCATGATCAGTTATTGGAGATTACATATCCACAATGCAATATTGGTTCGCTTTAAGAAATAGTTCAGGGTAAAATAGCAACCAAAAATCGGTTTTGTCAATAAGGGGAAATGACTGTTGTCCATTTTATTAGTTGTTTTTTACTTCTAAATAGATCTTTTGACGTAGTATGATTGACTTACCTCTAGGAGGGGCTCAACTCAAACAAGGAATGTTGTTTCCTTTGTTAATTAATGTTTTAACTACAATTTCAGATTTCGTGGAAGAAAATGTCCCACGAATTCTCTAATCTTAAGAGGATAGGCAATATGTTGATTGCAAACGGGAAATTCTGTTTTAGTACAAATGATCAAGTGCTATATTTGGAAAAATATAATGAAGTCTGGAGATCTAAAAAAGGAGAATCCCATGGAACATCTCATTTTTCGGCATGGGAGGTGTAGGAAAGATAAGGTATGACCATAAGATATACAACAAAATTATGATTTGATAGATGCCTGAAGGAAACTCATGTAAGCTTCTTCAACTACGTACACTTTATTTGGTATAGTCATGAATTTGGAAGATAAATACATACTTAAATGTCCTTTGGTGAATTTGTATGTGGTTGTTTCACACGATGAATGGTTATTTCTCTTCTTTTATTTCTCTCTGTTTATTTCTTTTAGTGCCCTCAACAATCAGGAAGTTATGTGTGGCTATTGTGTGATGGAAAACATGTACGAGATAGTCACACTCTATGTTGGTGATTTAGAAACGCTAAATAATGTATAAATATTTAACGAAAACTAAGAATTGTTTAATTATGCATATATGTTTTGTTAACGAAGTAATTAGTATTTCATTTTATTTGTTGCGGGCATTTGCAGCTAAATCATATCGCCCGAACAACATTGATGAGATTCGAGATCTATGGGTTGCACACGTTATACCACCATAATAACTGAGGTATCCTATGTAAACCTTTATTATTTATAAATACCATTGTATTCTCACTTGCAAAGGTATCAATCAGAAAGAGAAACCCATCAGTCATATAAGAGTCATCTTTCCAGAGCCCCTTTACAAATATTTTCTTTGAAGCTTTTTCTATCAGTGTGTAATAAGGTAAAATCTCTAATGGTATTCTAAACTTATTAGAGAGAGCACCAACAGTTTAGCCATACATATGCTTGTATTCATATTGTAAGATATTAGTGTGATGATTAATAAAAGTTCGGTTGACCAAAATTCATGACTAAACATTTTTCCAAAACTCTTTATCTTATTAATACTCCAACGGTGAGAATCTTTGAGGGTTGTGCAAGTATCCTTGTCACTGCGTTGCCCTGTGGAACGCGATGGTGGGTTTTCGGGGAGTGGGAGTTTGGGGGGTGAACGTTAGTTAAATAATAAATAAAACAAACAAAAAAGATTAAAAAAAACTAATTATTTTTATAAATTTAAAATTTATGAAATATTTTTAGAATAAAAAAGAATTTTCAAGTATAAAGTATAACTAGTATATTTATGTACCCGTGCGATGCACGTGATAAAAGAAAAGCTATTTTTTTTCTAAAACTTATTTATCAATTCTTACACTCATAAGAAAAAGTGAAGTAAATTTATGTCACAATATAATGAAATTAGCATTTTAATTTAATACAAATCCTACAATAAAATTAGGCCAAATTTCAGAAACCTTCTTTCAAAACTACATTAATTATGGACATTCCCCATAATTGTATTTAGCCGTTAAAAGGACAAAAGAAATACGAAGGACATAAAACTTAAAAATATTATAAAATTTCAACAAATAAGACACACATAATAAAAATATTAAACAAAATAATTTAAATAAAGCAAATTGGTCATGTTAACGTTGGCACCACTATGAATAACTAAATGATGCAGACCTATCTCAAGCATACCTTAATAAAAAAAAAAAAAAATACTTTTAACCATCTTCGACAATAGGTATATTCTTTTAGCAATTTTTTACAATTGCAATTAATAATCAATGGTTCAACGAAAAACCACCTATGGTTTAAAGAAAAATCACCTGATAATTTACAGAATCTCAATTGCTTGCATTTTTGTCCATGCATAAAGAAAGCTTTTCGAGAAGTAAATAAAGCTCCCATGGCTAAGAAATCCCCAAGGAAATAAATTTACGGCAATATACTGAGCCAAGTTGCTTCCTGCCTATAAGCACACCTAAGAACGTCACCAATGCAAAGTTAAGGCGGAATATCTTAGGTGTACATGTGTCAAAAAATATTGACATTATATTCAAAAAATCCTCCAATGCAACAATTTTAACATTGTATATTTGTCAAGTTATTATTATGGATTTTGAAAAAAAAAAAAAAGAGAGAGAGAAATTTTTTGATTGGATAAATTAATGTTTGACATTGTCATAGACATTCTCCATGACAATATCAAGCATTTAATGTGTCAAATAAGCACTTTTTATGCCAGTTGTCAATTTATTCCATCACTATGACTATGTATTGGAGATACTCTAAAAGTGACGCCAAGCAAAATCTCAAACTTCTGCGTGCATTAAAGTTTGAGTTGTGCTATTTGAACAAATAGAGATACAAAAACTTAAACAAGACTAACACATAGTAGGATCTTATTTTTCAACACTTCACATGACTTTTTTATCAATATTAATCACATGGATCATATATTCATTTTGTGACAATTTTTGTCACGAAAACTCGGGGGCCTGAATATGCAAATTCTCCTCAGGGAATTAGAAATTCCATCATAGAATTTTAAAACCTTAATTATACAAAGAAAAAAGAGATCAAATTGAAAAGCAAGACAATACAATAAAACAATTTCCTTTTAACCTCAAACTACTAGCAAAATTAATAAGCACTAAACTGAACGTTTTGTAAGTGCTCCATTGACAAAATAGGACAACATCGATGGCCAAATGGGTTATCATGGTAGCAATGCTTGATTGCTTTGTTCATCACAATTGGCATATTAAAATCAAGAACTAAACAAAACATGGCTACAATCTATTTAAAAGGTAAAAATGAAAAGTTCAATCTCTTTGAAAGAAAGTCAAATTTTTTCCTCTAGTTTCTCGAATCAAACAATAGAGAGAACAGTTTCACATATCAAAATCAAAGAAAAAGAATAAGAGCTCAGAAAGGCAAGTATATTTTTTCTTACAACTTGTCCGTCTGTCATTCCACACATCACTGTTGTTAATCTCATACTTTTATTGAACTATCATTTTACCTTCAATGCATGCTACTAGTATTGCTGGTATTCTCCAGCTTTACGACATAAGTTTAAGATTTAGCAAAAATATTCCTGGTAGAACTAGAGGCAGATGAGTTCGAGACATCAATTTAGACAGTATAAAAAATTTCAGTTATATTCAAGGATTAGACCTCAGAAATTTTCTCACCTAGTCATTGTGTGTGAACATTTTCAAACAACTTCTGGTTTCCAAATCCGACAGCTCACTGGATTGTCAAGATGAAAATAATAACTGCATAGAAAAGTTTTACAATTCTACATTAACTTCTATTCATCAAATACATCAGTTCCGGTTTACCAAGAATTGAATTGGCCTTTTTTTGGGCTGATTCACTTATCAAATGGTCTTGAACAAAAATCGAACCATTCCAAGAGAAAGAAGATGGAGTTGTATATTGCCAATTAGGGATAAATTCACAATTAAAAAATAATAGATTTGACCGAAATCTAGGGCCAATAATGGATTACAATGAAATCAAAATGATAAAACTGGACTTACCAAAATCCAAAGCGATCGAGGATTCACTCCAGGATTTGAGCCAGAAATAATAGCTTTGGAGTGATAATGAAGAAAATACATCAGACGAGAAAGTGCTTGGAAATAGCTTTGGATTATCATTTGCACCAATAATAAGGGATTGAGATTGGATCAAGATTACGGCAAATTTCTAGGAACATAATTGATTGTGAAGAAAATACATCAGACGAGAAAGTGCTTGGAAATTGCCCATTTTTTAAGGCCCAAAAAAAAAATGTCGGTTAGAATGTAAACACACAGTTGCTCATGACTAAATAATTGTTTTTAAGAGAAGTTTGACCATTAACTTATATACACAAACAGTTCTAAACATTCAAGAGCATTGTCGAAATAATCTCTTAGGAAACAGAGAGGACTCCAAGTTTGGATCCCCTCTGGCTCTAAACTCAGAACCTTATCTGTTTCACTAGTCAGACTAGAAATGGCTCCCAACCGTACATTTTGGCTCTAGACATTTCTAACATTTGTGTTTAGTTGCAAGAATAGTCATTTTCTATCTAATTATGACCAATTTCATTAGTTGACTAGTGGGTGTCGAATCCAACAAATAATAATAATTTTGTACTGAAAATGTTAAAACTGTAATAGTGGTGAGTAAGAACGTGTCCATAGAGCTTTATAAGATTTAATTCTTCAAAAATCAAATACTAAAATAAAAGGGGTGTTTTGGATTTAATGAGTAAAATAAATTAAATTTAAGTAAACAATTTAAAATGTAAAAATTCTAAAAATGTAAATGATTAAGGAATTAATATACGTGACAAATATCAAGGTATAATATTAGAATTGATTCTAACAATTGATTATTGATGCAAAGATGAAATCCTTTATTCTTTCCCCACATTGGTTGTGGTTATTGATACGATCAAACAACCTATATTTCCCTATTTTTTCGATAACCAAGATAAGCTCATTGATTATTTCCTTTGTTAACAAATCGTCCTAGAAACGTTTTTAGGATTTAATTTCTTAACAACAGTAAATACTGGAAAAATTGCCAATTCTAACTAATGAATAGACATCTCACTCCCAATTCATTTAAGTTATATTATATATTCCCAAAAAACTAATTGAGTTCCCTAATTGTATTATTTTACCATTTAGATTAGAATTTTCTAAACGATTATGGGTTTAGAGTTCTAATTGGCGATATATTATTTGGATGATTAAACAACGTGCACTTTGCATAATCAATCGAAACAATATGAATAGACACAAGGAATATGTAAATAGGCAAAGAATAAACAATACATTAAAATTAATTCAATCTCACAAATGTAGAAGAATTAATACTTCAAATGTTCTTATGCTGAAAAAGTAAATTAGCTATCCATCGACTAGAGAAAAATCACTAAAAATATGTTTTTCAAAGTTGACGTGCGTATGAATGAAGAATTGATTCCCGCGATTTCTTCCCAAAGTCAACGTGTGTATGGAATGACTGAATCAAATCCCCAAAAATCCACAGTTAGTCTTCTTTTCTGGACGTCTTCTACGAACCATGGAGATAGAAATCAATTCAGATTTCAGCCGTCCCCGTCTTTTGCCGTCTCCTTCCAAATTGGTAAGTCTCTCATTTATATTCCAACTCCAGTATATTTTTTCTCTTCTTCTAAAGATAATAGAACTAATAAAAATAAATAATAATAAATATGTCTTATATTTAGATAATAGAACCCTCTAAAATATTTCCAATCTTCCAAGAATAATTTCTACCAAGTGAAATATTTTAGGAGTCAAAACAAATGTGCCTACACCTTAAGCAAAAGCCATTTCGGATCGGTGAATCTCTTAAATTCTAATTTCTCTTCCAAAATTTGTAGATCGGAAGTCCATCTTAATTCAACTCCTTCATTTGTTTCACAAAACACAAATTTCAATTAATATGCAAGGATTAGACATTTGAAATAATCAAAGTATGAGAAAAATATCACCATTTATATAACATTTATGCACTTTATCATTGACCGCTAAAGCCAAATTATATTTATATATTATTATTAAATTGACTAAGATGACCTTACATGGAATAGAGTAAATGCCTATTTATACAAACAGCCTATTACATTTAAAGTTGTTGCATGAATGATCCCTAATTCTTTTAGGGCAGAAATTAGATAATTTTTATTAATTTAACTAATAATTAGTTGTGAATGGACGTTCAAAACATATGGAATTCTTTGGTCCCCAAAAAAAAAGAAATCATATTCTCCATTGTTTTGGAAATATGTTTGGTCTCAACTTTGATGCTTGTATTGCTGGTTAAAACTATTGTCTAATTTATGATGGTTCTACATTGCTCATTAAACTATTGCTGGTTCTACATTTATGATGCTTGTATTTTTATAAAAGTGTGTTTACAATATGTGTTAATAAAAATACGGATTTCTATCATGTGTATATGTAAAATAGCTTTTTATAACAATGTGTAAAAACCCATTCAGGACTATTAAGGATAATGGGGATAAAATTCTTGGTAATAAGAGTACGAACTTTGGAATGATCCTAAAATGCTAAACCTGGATGAGAAATTTGATTTACCTGTTCCAATAGAGCACCCACTAATTCTGGTTTGAAAGGCTAGAAAGTAAGAACCAGGTGCAGCTACTACCATAGAGCTTCATTACCTCTTTCGCCCACTGCAATCCAAACTAGTCGGAGCATGTTCTGATTGCCAAAAGTGTAATGTACCTTCTAAGTACTTATTAGAATGAAATCCCTGTTTCAAAATTTTAGATTTCTTTAAATGCGCCGTAGGAGTAACATATATGTAAGGAAGTCAAGATTATAATAAAATGTAACAGAGTTCAACAAGGTAGATTGCAAAATATCTAGACATTTCGCAACTCAAAAAATGCGACAAACATATGTGCAAACACTCTTTTCATCACCATTCTAAGAAATGCATTAATAAGAATGTAGTAATAGAGAATTCAAGAAGCAGCTAATTCTATGACATCTTTCACATAAAAATCTAATCAATTCTGATTATACCGGTAGAATGCTTTCTTCTTGACATTGAAAAAAAATCTGCTAGAAACACCGGGTCAGAATGTTTCCAATAGAATGTTCGGATATTTATACCAATAGAATGTTTCCAAAAATTTTCAGATATTTATTTTTCATATCAAAAAAGTTACCTATCTCAAAATTGCCTCATGTCTTGTTCTGATATTAATTGATAGCTAGACCATTAGTAGTAATCTTTTTTAATATTTTATATGCACATATATACTTCAAGTTTTATTTTTTTTTGTAGGCAACCAAGTCTAAGAAAACAGTTTGACCAAGAACTAGATCAGCTTCCAAGGTTGAAGGACATTGATGAAGAAAATCTGTTCGAAGAGGAAACATCAATTAGGGTCAATTTCTAGTTTGCATTCGTTATAGCTTTTCCAATGTGCTCTAAATTAATGTAACTCAGTAGTATATACTTTGGCTCTAGTGCATTATTGTATACTCTATTTTTGTAGCCAAACAAGTCTGATAGAAATCTCCGCCAAAGAACTAATGTACCTAACGTGTTGCGTGACAACGATGATGAAGGAATTCTATTTGAAGAAGAAACATCCGCAAGAAATGATGTCTCCCAAGGTGAGTTAATGGATCAATATATATCTATATGTTACAGATATATTGCATTTCATTATCTTCTATTTGTTTGTGGTTTTTGAATTAGGTTCATCAAATGAAACTGAAAGCAAGAGGAAAGGACGTGGACCAGCAAAAGGACTTAAAACAAAGGATGGTACAAAGCTCAAAGTAGAGTGGAATGCATTTATGCAACCAGTAAGTAATAAAAAAGGCCAACTTACATCTTATCTGGGAACTTGGGCACGTAATGGAGTGCGACTGCCACTGTACTTTAATTCATGGAGATCAATTCCTCAACATATGAAGGACTTTGTTTGGGATGAAGTACATGTAACAAAACTTATACTTTGTTTCTGCTCCTCTTTGGTTTGACAATTAAGCATTGAGAGAAGGCTTTTAGAAATATTAGTTTATGTCAAATAGATAAAAACAGAGGCTTCATATGTCAACATGTATTTCTGCCAGCAATTTATAGAGTTTCACTTACGAAATGGTGAATAACTTTACCAGCAAGTATAGCACCCATACACAACATCATATTAGAAAGGAAGATATAGTTGTTTGGATTTCATCATTTTTCCTTGAGATCTCACCAGATTTTGAGTTATATCAGTTTGTTTGGGGTCTTATCTTCTTCAATAACAAGTGGTTTTATGACTACAGAAGAATGTTGTTGTTCCACCTGCATATGAAGAAAATTGTCTAAAGTCAATTTCTGCACAATGGCATGATTGGAAGGTTCGTGTAAAGCGCGCATACTTTGATGTCAACAAGACAAAAGAAGAAAATCTGTCCTCAACTCCCACTCTACTTAGAGCTGAAGAGTGGAAGTTTCTCGTTGAGCAGTGGCATACACCAAAAACACAGGTACATGAACTAGTTTTGTTTTCCTTTTCAGGTCATTCTGAAATAAACTAATTGATTTATACATTTCCCCTTTGTTTAGTGGGTTAATAGAAGTAATTAATTGTCAATTTTCTTTTTGGTCATAAATGGCTTTATGTAAAATATAAAAACATCGATTTTACAGGAAATAGCAAACAAAAATAAACGCAGTCGGAGTTTTATGGGGCCTCCACACCGTACAGGAAGCAAATCATGCGCTGATGTACGTCATGAGGTATGCCTCTTCTATCTACATGCCTACTTGTTTTGAAAACATAAGTTGAAAATTCAGGATAGAGCTTACTAAATGGTAACTGTTCAAGAACTTCTATGATAGATACTATACTCTTTAACAGCAGACTTTGCACTTGAATGAATCTTTTGGTAGATGGAACAAGCTGGAAAACAAACTGATAAGTTGAGTGTCTTCCTTGAAATGAGGATTGACAAAGCTGGAAATCCAAAAGACCCCACAACAGTTGAGCGGATGGTAAGTTAGTACATAAATGAATGCATTTACTTAACCAAGGATTTCTATAGTTTACAAATTCTACCTTATTCATCCTTTGAAGATCGGAAGAGGAGCGATTAGATGAGTTGCCTGAGGAGGAGCATGATTCTGTGGAAAAAAGAAATGAAATATTTGAGGAAGTTATGGGACCTTAAGGCCATGCACGTGTTTGAACAATGGGGATTGGACCAACACAATCTCAAATGAATAGAAAAAAGGAAAGGAAGAATCACTTGGCAACTACAAGGAGCAGATGAAGAAAGAGATAATGGAAGGGTTGAGAAATCAATATGAGCCTATAATTGCTGAAATTAAGTCAGATTTGAGAAACCAATACGAGCCTCTAATTGATGAAATGAACTCCAGAATCAAGGACTTAACATCACAGTTGGCTGCCTCACAAGGACAGGTTTGTACAATGATGTTATCTTTGTTATATTTGACTTTTTGATGTTCTAAGTTCTAGAAGCAACTAGGATTTAAAGAAACCAGCTTTATGATTTGCGAGCTTTACTCTATTATCTGTAATCAGCCTAGGAGTAAAGTTTGTAGTAGTTTAGGTATATTGCATTGTTTGGATTATGCAACTGTTTGGAGTTCTCTATTCCCGAGTGGATTGGAAGTTGGCATGTTCTTTTGATGTAGATTTGCATTGTTGTTGCTAATGGAGAACACTGGTAGAACCAATTGGGGGCTTCACAACTCTGTTCAACTCTCAGGGTTTGGTTATGAATATATTGTGACTTTTTTTTTCCCTAATTATTCTTGCTCTTGAGTTGTGATGATGGATGAATAAACAATACCTAAGTTGCAAGATGTTATTATATGCATTTAGCTATCTGCCTTGCACAAGTATCTTTTACCTTTAAAAGTGGTTTAGATACTTGGTAATGTACATAATGCATACTTTCTTCTGTTGCTTCCCAAATTAAGTTGGTTGGAGTTAGTATCTACTCTACTTAGTTAATTTGAATGACGGAACATAATTTTTTTTGTGCAACTTTTGTTGAAGTCGAGTCATTTGTTTACTAAAGATTTTTCTTTTTATTCTTTAGGCGCGGAGCAGTCATGATCATCGCAAATTAAAAGATAACTTTTGGAATGGAGTCAAACGAGACCTAGGAAGGAGGATGGGTCATGACATCCAAGAATATGTAAATTTCCATTTGCTTAAGCACTTAAAACAATACTACTTTTAGCCGGTGGTAATTATATATACTGAAAACTTTTGTTATCATGGATTTTGTCCAATGATCTTGTGGTTATTTTTCAAGTTCAAATGAATGACGTAGATATTAAACACATGACCATGTGTATTAACTATTGAATGATTTCTAGTATTAAATATTTTAGTAATTAAAATGTTTCTTGCTGCAATATAAGTATTTCAATTTTACGCTATGAAAATGGTAAATTTTACTTGTTTATCTTTTAACTACATCTAAAATTGTGCTGTAAATATTAAATTTTCTTGTTCATTATTAACGACGGCAAATAACCATGGTAAAAGAATATATCCATCATGTACTACAAATACAACGCATTATATTTACAATGGTTTGAGCATTATTGTCAAAGAGTAAACACAACATTGCATATAACTTTATTCACCACAGTTTGTAAAATGTCGTAAAACCGTTGTAAAAACTAAATACAGCGGTTCGCAACTGTGGCCAATGTTTTTACCACGGCCATTGTGCCCGCGGACACAAAACCGTTGTTAAAGCGTTGTGAATAATATATACCACGGTTTCACTGGTCTTTTACCACTGTTTGCGACCGTCGTAAAAAACAATTTTTCTTGTAGTGAAAGGATTTAAATTAAAGAATTAAAAGTTAAAGGATTTATGGGTAAGTAAGATTTTATCAAGGACCAACTTACATAATTTATTAATGTTGAGGAACTAAGTGTGCAAATTGTATATATATATATATATGATTGTCTTGCAATTGGGATGAATTACAAACACAAACATACACACGCTACTGGGGACGGGATATTCTATGGTGTCCTAAGGACACCATTTATGGAGTCTGAAGGGGGTATGTGGCGACCCCCTGTTGGATGTGCCTAACCCGCACGGTCTTGCTCTTGGGCTCTCACTCAAAAGGTCTCATGTCAGTTAGAGTGGGTCTCTTAACATATAAAGTGGTCTCACTTTCTTCACCCAAGCAATGTGGGATTAAGGCTGTCACAATCAGCCTCAATCCCACATCGCTTTGGTAGAGAAAGTGAGACCAGTTTATATGCCAATAGACCCACTCTAACTGATATGAGGCCTTTTGGGGTAGAAGCTCAAGTGCAAAACCGTGCGGGCTTGGCCCAAAGCGGACAATATCATGTCAAAGTGGAGCGGGTCGTTATAGATGGTATCAGAGCAGAGATCAACCGAAAGTGTGGCCAACGAGGACGTTGGGTCCCCCTTATTTGGAGTGGTTGTGACAACCTCAATCTCACATCACTTGGGTAGAGAAAAAGAGGCTAGTTTATAAGCTAAGAGACCCACTCCATTTGACATGAGGTCTTTTGGGTGAGAACTCAAAAGAAAAATCGTGCGGGTTAGGCCCAAAGCGGACAATATCATGTCCAAATAGAGTAGGTCATTACAGACCATCAGGAAGCCACTTATCATCCCATACCCTAACGTTTTCTCCGTTCTTGTCAAGCCACCTTACTTCCTTATCTATGATCTCAAGTTCCCACAACAAACTGTGTCATATATACAAGCTGCCAGTCCTTCCCATTGCTACCAAGATATTGGTTAAAGAGAAATACTTATCATTTAGAATCTATCTAGCTAGCAAGTCTGGGTTGTGGAATAGGTGCCATACATGTTTTGCTAACAAGCTTTGGTTGAAATTTTGCAAGCCCCTGAATCCCATTCCACCTTCTCTCTTCAGTTTGCATATCATATTCCAATTTACCCATTCTAGCTTCTTTTCATCCCCTTTGTCACTTCACTAAAACCTTGATACCATGCTCCTAATTTCGTTGCACAACTGATTTGGAACACGGAACAACCCTATAATGTATGTCGAAATTGCTTGGAGGACAACCTTGATTAATACCTCTCTGCTGGCACTTGAAAAATACCCTATTTCCATGAGTTTATTCACTCTCATATCTTTTCCTTCGAATGTGCGAGTGTTTGATTTCTGTTTCTTCCCACATTGTTGGGGGCAGTCCTAAATATTGGCCACGTTGTCCAACACATCAAGGCCTAGCAAATCTCCAATCATCCGCCTTTGGCTATGAGTGACATTTGGTGTAAAAGTTATTGACATTTTTTCCTTGTTAACTTTCTGTCCTGAAGCATCGCCATATACCCCAAGGATCTCCAAAATTGCTGTTACATCTTGTGTAGAAGCTCACGCAAAGAATATAGAGTCATCTGTGAAAAACATGTGACTTAGCACTGGCCCATTTCAAGTACATCTCATCCCTTACAAAGTTCATTGCTCCTATGCTTGTGAGATCAGTGCTGAGAAGGCCTCCGCACACATGATGAATAGATAGGGGATACCAGACAACCTTTTCTCAATCCCTGTGTCAGTTTTACTGACCTTTGAAAGTTCCCGTTCAAAGTAAAGGTATATTGTGGTGTCGAAATACTATCATATATGCATTGTACCCCTTGAGTGTAGCACTTCAAATGCCGCAACGGCATTGTATGTGATCATCCGCCTCAATGCAAAGGCACTTTGGTTATATGAGATCAGTAGAGATAAGAATTGCTTCAACCTATTTGCCAAAAACTTTGCAATAACTTTATATAACACATTTCTTAAGGAAATAGGCCTATACTCAGATATCAATTCAGGGGATACTTTTTTGGGATTAATACAATAGTTGTATGGTTAACTAACGCTACATAGCTACTAAAATATAAAACTTTAAGACAAGTAGAGGTAACAGGACCTTTCAATTCCTCCTAGTAGTTTGGATAGAGGGTCGTATGAAAT
>CAVNYN010274896.1:0-10867 GCA_963692815.1 Nyctanthes arbor-tristis
GTTTTATAAATGTTTTTAATACTCTCTAACTGTTAAATCTCAAGGAATTTGGACACACGCTAATTTAAACACTATTTTTTAAATTTCATAAGAGTAATTTTAGTTCAGAGAATTTTAATTTAGTCTCTGAAATTGATGGCAACATCAGAATGACTTACAAATTTTTGGGAATCAACTTGTCAAACATGTGAAAAACAATACTATAGCAGGTAAATATCGAAAGGAAATGTGATCTAATTATAGATTGTTTTGAAGTTAAAATGATACTAAATCCTCGAGTTAGAGAAAAATTAGAAACTATAGAAAATGATGGCATCACATGTATAAATTAGATGTAATCTAAAGTCACCCATGTCAAGTGTTTATTTGGATAATATTCATTTTTGTTCAAAAACAAGGATATTATGACATACTATTTTTACTCCCACGATAATTTTTTTATCATGGATATTAAGATATTTATGACTCTAAGATATTCTATGCGCATGGTAAACCATGTTATGAAAGCTTTAAAATGCTTCTTTTGTAAGATTCAGCCTTGATAGTTCATGGTAATTTCGAGAACGAAATTATTTTAAGAGAGGTAGTTTGCAACAACTCACAAAATTCACCTTCTTGCATTTTAACTTTTATCGTTGAATAGAACAATTTTAATGATTAAGTAACTAAAAGAGAAAGGATAAATGCAAAATATGTTAATATTTGTATAGACAACTTCAGTCGTCTATTTTAAAATCTTTTTAAGTTTCCTTATAGTTAATGATATTAGAGTTTTCAAAATGCTATTATATAGTACTTTGTAAGAACATCGTATAGATACTAAGAACTCTTTATTTTGACTTCTTTTGATATTTTAAAGTCAAGCTTTGACAAAAAAGACAAAACAAAAGGTGGGAGAAAATATATTAAATATACAGTTGCCAAATGGCAACCATATAGTGGAACAACACATGAGCCATGTGGAGACAAATGGAAGGGAATGCCGAAGCATACTATAGGATAAAATGACAATTTATGCAGTGTTCTCACTTGGCAACAATGCATAGGACGTGAACTCCTATAAATAAGAAGATATTTTAGCAATTCCTTGCACCACACGTCTCTCTCTCCCACTATGTCTCTAACCATCCCACTTGTACGTATTATTTCTTGATCTCTTGTGTTTTAGCCTATGGTCACTTTGATCCGGTAACTATCAAATACATTCTTTGCATGATAAAATTCTCTATCCCATACACCAAAATAATATCGAGAGTAAGCTATCCACATATAAGAGAAATAATACATAATTCTAAATGAGCAATAGATCCTCTTTGTACACACTCAAATAGAAGTAGAATAAGAGGAAAAAATCGAAAGCACCGTGTGCTAAAGAACGAAGAAGCAAGGAAATAATAATTTAACCAAGTAAAGAAATCCCAATTAGGGATTTAATATGAGTGATCTTTACACACTCTCATATGTGTTTTTTAAATATGCTTATATGTATTATTTGAGAAAATTTACATGTTTGTAATATATGATGATAATGATGATATTATTTAAGGAATTTTCTCTAATATCAAGTATTGTTCATCATAAAACCAATGATGAGATAAGTTATACTATTTGAAGTAAGCTATGTGATTCAATTCATCTTATGTATAGCAATTAAAGCACAAATACTTTCAAAAGAAAATGAATTACATCGAGATCTTCCCCGTCAGTTTCAAAAAAGAATTATGTTTGATATATGAAATATTTGGTATCAAGGCACTTCTTTTCAAATTAGGTTGTGGAAGGCTGCCAACGTTGTCTATGATCAAACATTCACGATGAGTTATGGTTTGTGAGACACTTAAGTGATCTGTGATCAAAATATTGTGATATGTTATAGTACGAGTACTAACTGAACAAGTTATATTGAGCGTTCAGGGTAAAATATGTCTATAATATAATTCGAGTTCAACTCACATTTTTAAAATAAAACTTGTATATATAAAGATTTCTTACTAAATATTCACGGTTTTCCAAGGTTTTTCTAAGAAACTCAACTGGGTTTCTGTAAAGAACCCAGTCTCCTACATGACATCCAATATGGCAGCCAATTCATATCCCCCTTTTGCCTTAATTGGACCCCACACCAAACCATTAAAACCCAACTTTTTGTTTACCCACCCCACACCTCCAAATCTGGCAGTGTCCCCCTCCCCCATAACCCAAAAAAACACTTACACCGATTTTGCATTTCGAGGACTGGGCGTCGAAGCTTGGAAATTTGCCGAAATCTCTTCGCGCCAGACCTAGAACCGTGGCAACCGAGACTCATATAAAACATTTGCTGCTGGATGAGTTGAAAATCAGAGAACAAACAGCCTAAAATATTGTCTTGCAAGAGAGAGAATTTCCCCCAAAAGTCTTGCTAGAGAAGTCGAACAACTCCAACAATCTCTCTTCACAAACCGAGGAATCCAGAGAGAAGAAGGGTGAGGAGAAAAATCAAGCCATCTGGGTTTCAAAAATTTCGCCATTATTACTCTTTTTCTTGGTTTCTATACGTGGAGTTTCCAAGAAGAGAACGGTGATGGGCTTTAAAGAGACGCCGAACGGTGGAAATCTCACATTTGATTGTTGAACTTCTGGCCCTTGCATTCCATGCCCTCGTTCTAAAAAGGTCCACTTTTTCGCTATACTAATTTCTTGATATTCTAGTCCTAGTGATGATGTTATATTATACTTTTGGATTGTTTTTGTTTAAATGATTTTGCATCGTCTGCACTTATTGAATTGGTTGATGTTGAAATTGTAAAATCTTGTGTTTGTGAAATGAGCTATTTTGGACATTTGTTTTATTGGATTTTTCAGAAAAATCGTGCAAATATTATTCCAAATATTATCCTCAACATTTGTTTGTGAAGAGATTCCGGGAAATTTCCGAACTCCGGCGCCGGGTCTTCGAGATGCAAAATCGGTGCAAGTATTTTTTTTTGTTTTTTTGGACCCTCTGCCTGTTTGGGTTTTAATTGTTTGGCGTAGGGTCCAGTTCAAGCAAAAAGGACGGAATGAATGGGCTGCCAAATTGGATGCTATATAAGAGGTTGTGTTCTTTAAAGAAACCCAGCTGGGTTTCTTAGAAAAACCTTGGTTTTCCATCTTTTATAAAATTTTAGGTGCTCGGGAGAAATCTGTATTATGATAATCAAGTTCTTTGGAAGCTTGGGATGGTTGCGTGTATCCCGATGTTATCGCGACAGTCCTATGGGGAATCACAGGCTTCATCAATGCAAATTGTTGACTTGGTTAATGTAAATAACAGATATTAAAAGAACATTCTTAAAATCAAATTGAGGGACTAACCTATGACATGAACGAGTTTGATAGTGAAAGTACCAATACTTCTAAAAATATCGATAAAACAGAACTTATGCAGAATCTTGACTAAATCTTGGATGGACACTTAAATCCGGTTGATATCGACTTATTACAAACTAGACCCTTCAATTGTGAATGTAAAATGACTTTAAGTCAGAAATTTTCACATGATCTAAAAATGAGAAGTAATGAATATTAAAATAATAACGACATCTAAACTATTGACAAGGAGAAGTAGGTAGCTCTCGGTCGGAATATTACATGGAAACCACCAATAAATAGCTTCTTTAAACTTAATGTGGATGCCGCTGTCAAATTAGAAGATGGCTGTTTTGCTATTGGGATTGTTGTTGAGATGCCTTTGGAGTGATTCTCAATGTTTTTGCAGCAAGATATTCTGGTACTTTATCAGTGGAAGCCGCTGAAGCACGTGCATTGCTGGAGGGACTGAAATTTGCCATACATAATAATTTACAAGTTCATAAGGTCGAGATGGATTGCTAGTGCGGTTCAAAATCCGCGTACAACATTGGATCATCATACTTAGGTTGTTCTCCTTTGTGAAGTTAGATAGCTTCTGGCATTTATAGATTGTGCTTGATGTAACTTTATTTGTCGAGAGGCAAATGCGGTTGTCCACGCCATTGACATGTTCATTATCTAATCATTTTGTTTGTAATTAGCATGACCGAATTCTGTTGTTTTTGACTTTAGCGATCCGCCATGATTTGAAGTGACTAATTAATGAAAGTTTTTTCCTTCGAAAAAAAAAAAGAAAGAAAGAAAAAAGGAAAAATTCACAACAATCAAAGCTCACATATAGCATCTAACTGTCGACCTATCTTTGAGGCGTGAAATAACTATTAGCAAGTCTTCACAGCTCAATTGTATATAGTGTAAAACTTAGAAACATGGAACATAGTACGTTAAATGTATAATCAAATGACTTTACATTTCAACCAAACTATAAATGAAATAAGACTTTCATTCGTTGTCGTATTATGTAGAATTTGACAAAGTGGGAAAGGACATGTGATGGGAGTCCATTCATGACCAGTATATGGATATGTTTTATGGAAAAATTTCTCTTGATTCCCTAAGCACACACCACCCTATAAACCCGACGATTGAAAAAACATAAAATTTACCCGTTGATTGGACCCATCTCGTGCCATTGAGTCAAACTCTCCTTCTTGTATTTTATTTAAAGGTCGGCTTGATAATACTTTTTACATAGAAATTAATATCTACGAGATTGTACTAGTGTAATAAATCAGGAAGTTGAATTAGGTTCCTCTTTCATCATAATCGCGTGAGGTGTCGATGTCGGAAGTTGAACTTCGACTAGATTATATCGGCAAGCACCTCAAAAAATTTACCCAAAGAAGAAGATAATTGATAAATTAAATTAGTTAAAAAAAAAAGAAGGGATTAATTCTTTACAAATCCCTTTCCAAAACTTCCTCACATCTTGTACATATATTTTAAATACACATGACTTTCATAAAATACACCTGACATGTATCTACATACACAACATGGGTGGAAGTTTTGTTACAAAACCTCCAAAAGGTTTTTTTAAATTTTCCTTACAAATAAATGTACCTTAAATCTCGGGAAAGCAAATTTAAGCGAAATTCCTAGTTGAGGTTCAAAATGAGTAATATTATTTATCTAGATTGGAGATCATTCTCAAGTCTATTTGATATTTTTATATTAGAATATAGGTGGATAAGTGGAGGCATCCACCCATTTATTATTAATTAATGAGAAAATATCAACTGATCGTTTAGATAAATAGCATTATTCGTTTAAAATTTATCTAAGATAAAGTAAATTTTAAAGATCTTTTAGCTTGGATACAAGAGCCTATTGCCACCCCACCCCACCCCACATTGGGTTGGAGTAATGCAGGCGATTTGTTTAAGCATCATAGATAATTGTTTCAGTGTGTATGCCAAATATCTCTTTAACGTATAATTAAACAAAAATTGACCCTAATAATAATAAATAATCAAGAAATTTTGTCTTATTGATAGCATTTATTTATTTTATTTGAATAAAACAGAATAATACTATCTATCATGCGTTAATCTATTTGCCTGAGATGATTAATATGATGAAATATAGGAGAGACATTTAATTAATTTATGTGAACATATCACTTAAATTTAGATAAGCACAGTGATTCTTGGCATGCGATAAATAAATAACATTACTTTATAAACTAGATATCTATTTTTATTTTTTCCCCCAAAATTTTGCCAAGAATTTAGCAAAAAAATAAAAGGTTACCATGTATATTCGCATTTCCAGCAGCAACTACCATAATTTGATAATTATAGTTAAGGTCACTAACATCTACACATTACAACAAACACGTCCTTACGTCTTTCTCCAAGAAAATTTTTAACCATAACTTCTATCTTCGCTATTGATAGACATTTTTCCCGCAAATACTCCATTTTTCTGCTTTAAAATATTAATAAAAAATGAAAAATATATCTATTATTATTATTATTGTTGTTGTTATTGTATTAATATTAGCTTGTGCGTCAATAGTAAAAAGGTGAGGACGTTAACTGTAAATTAAATGCAAGAAATAAAAGTTAGCCGAAAATCAAAATTGGTAAGCATTCATCACCATTTATTACTACAGAAAAAATCCCTTTCGAGAACTTTTCTATGAAAAAACAGAAGAAATTCAAGAAAATCCCTCCCCCCCTCTCTCTCTCTCTCTCTCTGAGTGTGTGTAGCTTTATGTATATATTACATATGTGTGTGTGCATTACTTTCTCAGACATAAGCTTCAAGATTTAGCTTTAAGAATTGCCTGTATTTCACATGATGTTTCTATTTCCCTTTCCCTCTCTGGAAGTTTGAAGCAAATGCCAATAACTTTGAAAGGGCACTGATTTGCATGCCATCATTGCATTGGAGTCCGTTATAAAGGGTCTGTGCATCCAATTCCTTTCTCATTAGCTTTCTTTTTGACTGATAAAAGCATTTTTGGATAATCTTTGACAGTTGATTTTGTTTCTCATTTCAAAATCTGTTTCTTTAGATCCGTTAAAACTGGGAGAATTTGTGGGATTGATTGGAGTAATGTTCTTAGTACTGTTAAGACACTCTGAATATTGAAATCTGGGTTGATGTTTTTATTGTTGAAAATGCCAAGGCAAAACATGAACTTTGATGGGAAAATTGTGGGAAGTAGGAAATCTACTAAGGTGAGAAAGAGAGCGTGTTCATCATCATCTTCATCGTCACTAGTTGGGAATTATCGGTTAAAACGGGCGATTTTGGTGGGGAGAAGATCAGGTGGATCAGGCACTCCTGTGCCAATGTGGAAGATAACGAGATCAAGATCACCATCACTGAAAAATCACAAGTTTCTGGCAGCAAATTGTGGCGAAAGAGCTAAAGAACTTCCGAATTCAGCCCGAAAATTGGGTGCCATGTTAAGGGAGATTGGTGGGTTTTCCTCAGATACAGGGGAGAGACAGAACATTGAGAAGAAAATTAGTGAATTAGAAAGAATTAAGAAAAAGGGGAGATCGGAAGAGCGTCGTGTAGTGGTCCTGATTATGAGGTGGGATTGTGATTATTTTTAGATAAAATTTGGCCGTTTAAGTCATTTACTTTAGTAATAAAATCATGTAAATCATGCTTATTTATTGTGCATATTATGTTGAAACCTGTTGTGATTTTCTTGTTGGAATTTGCAGAGAATGGATCCCTCGAAAATGAGCAGTCATACTCATAGAAGGAAAGCATCGGCTGGTTCTCAAAAACTTACGCTGTCTGACTGTAGTTTCAGCAACCTATTGGAGGTAACAAAATGATTTTCTTCCTTTGGTAATAATTCTGTTAAAAGTGAGCCACTTTGGAGTAATTTTGTCCAAAAAAGTCACTGAAAGCCTGCTTGCGAACGGAGTGATGATGAACTAAATCTATGATCAAATTATATTATGCTATTGTACCATATTAGAAACTAAGATCTCTAGAAAATAGAAGAATAGAAGAATGTTTTACTTTTCTTAGAGAGGAAGTCCCTTAGGATTACAAATATATGTGCTTCTCTTTAAGGAACAACGAGTAATGCTGGGTTTTCTTCTGGTATGCACAAATGCCGGCATCTCATAAGTTTTTGTGGGACACATGTCGTTTCTATGTTTTGTCTATCTTGAACTAATACTAAAGAACTTGAGCTCTTTTTAAGTATCGAAAACTGGTGGCATGGTATCCTGTTGTTTGTTCCTTAACACTGTATGTTATTATTATTATTCATGGCCTCTTAGCATCTGGTGGCCTTAATTTCAGATTGATCGGACACATTCTCATGGCCATACCCCATGCAGGGGTGTAATTGGAGTAAAGAATCGTCTGAAGGATGTGCATAATGGGCTTACTACATCTAAACAACTGCTCAAAGTATTCAGTCGAATCTGGAGGCTTCAGGAGCAGCAATCTACCAGTTTATCACTCATCTCGTCTCTAAAGTTTGAACTTGACCGGGCATGTATTCAAGTCAATAAGTTAATTGATGAACAAAGGGTTAATCATGGTGAGATTGATATATTGTTGAAGCTGTTTGAACAGGAAAAGACGGTCTGGAAAGTAAAAGAACGTGACAGGATTCACAGTGCCATTACAACTATTGCATCAGAGCTTGAGATTGAGAGGAAGCTGAGGCAACAAACTGAGAGGCTGAACAAGAAACTTGGTCGAGAACTGGCAGAGACAAAATCATCTTTGACATGTGCAGTTGAAAAGCTTGAATCGGAGAAGAGGGCAAGCAAGATGTTGGAGGAAGTGTGTGACGAATTAGGACGAGGCATTGGAGAGGACAAAGCTAAGGTCAACGAACTAAAAAAGCAGACATCCAAAGTCTGCGAAGAGGTAGAGAAAGAGAGGGAAATGCTTCAGCTAGCTGATGTGCTCCGTGAGGAAAGAATGCAAATGAAGCTTACAGAAGCTAAGTATGAATTTGAAGAGAGAAATGCCGTTGTAGATGAGTTGACAAATGAAATTGAGTCGTATTTGAAGTCAAAAACAATTAAAGAAGTGGATGACAGCCCCCCGAGCAGCGAAAAACTCAAGCAGCTAGAGAAATATTTAAGGGAAACACTCCCAGGCTCGTGCCAGTACCGAGATAAAGAAAAGGAAAATATCAAACAAATACTTGAAGAGAATCTGGAAGAAGATGATTTTGCTGATAATGATCTTCACTCAATTGAGCTAAATGTGAATGATATTAACAAGAGCTACGAATGGAGCAATGCTATTAAAAACGAGTCAAGGAACTCGGCTGATAAAATCAAGGGGAGAAAATCTATTCCTGAAAAGATCAGGAAACCAAATGTCTCCGTGGAAACAAGATTATCAGATGGCATAGAGTGGCAGTTTACTAGTGCACGTGAAAACTCAGACATGTTCAGCAAGAAAGGATTGTTAGAGTTTTCTTCACCTTGGAAGAATGAAACAAAAGATGAAATCGAGAGGTACGATATGATCAAAGAGCTCAAAGACCACATTATTTCAAGTAATAGGATAGCATCCTCTCAGAACTTGACCGGTCCAGGAATCTAGCATTCTTCTGGTATCGGAAATCAGGCTATAAAGTTTCTTGCATGCCTTTTCTCTTTTACATACCGTAACATTCATTCATTTGGTCGACTGGATTTTATAGTACTGCTATTGGAATTGGAGAGTATTAAAGAAACTATTGATATTGTCTGAACTTCCAACACTTTATACCGAACGGAAAACGACCCATATCCAATACAGTTATCACGTATCATAGTATGTCAATATTGTCATTACATTGTTAATCGACCCATATCCAATACAGTTATCACATATCATAGTATGTCAATATTGTCATTACATTGTTAATCCCATCAAATTCTTTGATTTGTATGGTTTTATTCAAGTGAAAGCTAAGGGGCCTTTGACATTATCCTGGCTGACACCAAGAAATGTGTACGGATCATGCCTCAAACAATTTCCTTAATTATGATCAGCTCGTCTTGGATTTTTTAGACCACTTGCACTTGATTCATGGGCACTTCAGCTGTGTATTGGAAGTTACTTCTCACCAATAAATTTGTACTCTCCCATGAATATCCATCCAAATAATGATTGCCACACCTGTGCATTGCTTCAACCTTAATGACATCCCATGAATATCCTTAACGTTTATGAGATCTTGATATTGTTAAGATGCATTTAAAGTGTGAGAGATTTATCAAAATTGATGATAGAGAATCAATCTACATGTGTATGCCGATGAAATGAAATCCCTAAAGGTTTGCAAAGGGACAATCTTGAGGAAGTCGCTTCTATTGTGCAGGGGTTGTGATATAATTGATAAAAGTCAAATATCATTTTAACTTACCTTTATTTTATTCACTATCTTCAAAATAGTAGAGTCTTTTGACGAGAGTGAGAGGAATATGATGATATATGGTTTGTGTGTATATATATGTGTGTACCCTGGGTTGTTATAAGAACTAGGATTTGTTGGGAATTAAAGCAGTGTGCTCTTCCGATCTGATTAAAAATAGGCAATCGATACGTCAAATAATAATATAAGTGCGGAAACGTAAATAACACAAATAATTATTTTACGTCGTAAAACCCTCTAATGAGAAGGGAAAATCGACGGGGCAAACCGACAACTTCACTATCACCATCACCAAATAATAATGGGAATACAATATTTATCTTCTCAAACGATCGCCCTAAATCAAGAGGTAACCACACACTACCACAATCACGCAACAACGTTAAGAATAATATTCTTGGCACCATAAACAATTCATCTAATAATAATAGATGGAATCCAAATAATCAACTACAAGAGATGAAGGAAAATATCGCCTAACCCGTTCCAAGAATTAACTTAGAGAAAACCACTGCTTGAAGAAATCAAACACCAAATCGAATGTCGAAGAGTCTTGTTCCAAGTAGTAAAATAAAAGGCTGACTTTTCCTTTTCAACCCCCTCTCGAGTTTCGTGCGATGTCTCCGTTTTCATGTGTCTTTATTCTACCGAATACGTGTATATATATATATATATATATACATATATAGAGGTAACTTCCTCTACTTCATAATTCCCAAGAAACAATTTTACGCAGCGGCCAACGAATCCAATTGATGAAAGTTAATTAACCTTTATTGAAATTGCATAAGAAGTCCTTCAACTATTAAACTTCTTTTAATTCATGGGCTGGATTATTAAGCCCAACAATCTCCCTCTTCAGTCCATGAGAGAGGTATCCCAAACTTCAAGTGTATCACTTAGAATACATACCAGCCTAGCTGGCACAAAACTCAAGCTTCTGCTTGGTTACTACCTTTGTCAACATGTCAGCAATATTCTTGTCAGTGTGAATCTTTTACAACTGTAGAAGCTTCTCATTAATTACTTCACGAATCCAATGATACATGACATCAATGTGTTTGGTACGAGAATGATACATAGAGTTCTTACTCAACTCAAGAGCAC
>CAVNYN010274898.1:0-13088 GCA_963692815.1 Nyctanthes arbor-tristis
TTTCAGACAATAAGGCAAATGTGGACAATCAAAGGCTTTCCAAAAAAGTAGAATAGTAATTAACCTATCTAATGTCCATTAAAATAAAAAAAAAAAAGTAGAAAAGTTACCAAGGAAATTAATTGTTGAGTCAAATAAGTTACAAATTCAGAAATTCAATAGTTGAGTGGAATATATTAAAAAGTCATACTCTGCCATTAAACAGCAATCAAAATTCAAGTACAGAAAAGCCCAAAAGATAAAAGCACTATGCATCAAAAATATCATGCTTATATTAAGCAACAAAGTACAAAAATTAAATTGATTTGCAAAGAGAAGGAAATTGAATTTAAAAAAAAAAAAAAAAACCTAACTTATAAAAGAGAGTTGAAATTAGAAATTTTTGCATAAAATGCAAATAAGTATTTCAAGTAGAACTTATGTAAAAGAGTTATACATAATTTACAGACATAGAAGCAAATAAAGCTTCCAAGTGCAATAATTTTAAACGCGTACAGTCACAAGCAACCCAAAAAAGTAGAATAACATTTAACCTATCAAATGTTCATTAAAAAAAAATAAGACAGAAAAGTTCTATGGAAAAAAAATAGCTGCGTGGAATAAGTTTCAAATTCAGAATTTGAATGGTTGAGTGGAATATATTGAAAAATCATACTCTGCCATTCAACACAAATCAAAATTCAAGTACACAAAGTAAATACACGAAATTAAGTGGAATACATGAAATTTTATACTGTGGAAATAATTAGTTGAGTGGAATAAGTTACAAATTCAGAACTTGAATAGATGCATGAAATATATTAAAAAGTAATCATGTGCCATTAAACACCCATCAAAATTCAAGTACAGATAACAGAGCACTGTGCAACAACAATAACATGTATATATTATGCAACCAAGTTATACTCGGCCATTAAACTAGTTCAAGTAATACTATGAAATAAGTTACAAATTCAGAACTTGAATGGCTTTATCTTTCATATTAAAAGGTAATACTCTACCATTAAACACCAATCAAAATTAAAGATAACAATACTTAAACCCCATGAAAATAGATAAAATAAAACAATATTATGTAAAACTAGAACTTATCAGTCAAACAATCAGCATAAAATTTCAGACACTTTCATTCAAACCCAACCCAAATTCAAGTCAACAATAATTAAACACCATTAAAATTGCAAAGTTTTAATAAAACATAAAAAAATATCAACTATTGAAATGGCAGTACATAACTCTTCATCTGAAAATATAAACTCCGCTGAAAACAACTCACTAGGATTATTACGAAAAGGACAGAGCACTTTTGAACAACACGCATAAGGAAGGTCCACTTCAAACAGCGGTCGTCTATGTCCCTCAGCATATTCCAGAGAGGCGCCATTGAACCCCAAAAAAAAAAAATATTATAATAAAAAATTAAGAGTAATGTAAGAAGACATAAATCTGAAGGAGAGTAAATACAGACTCAACTTCTGGCTAAGGTTGGGGATCGAAGTCAGTGGCCTTAAATAGGCGACGCACATATAACCTCTCCCATTGGTGCAGGCCACCCAACTCAAACAATAAAAGGATAAAATCTATCATACAATTAAGACAAGGACAATCCACAATTCAAAACCTAAAATGATAATTAATAAGCAATTTAACATAAATAAAATAAACAGAGATAATGATATGACTAGCATAGTCAATCGTATCAAGTGAATCACAGACGACAAAAAACCTAATCTCCGAGACACTAAATGGTTGACAATAGATAAGATAAGGAATTAAGCGACCGCAGATAAGGAAAGAAACAAATCGAATAAAGAAATACTCAAATCGGCCACTCAACTAGCTTTCCAAAAGTCGCTGGGAAACATCAGGACCGTCGATAAAGATGACCAAAATAAAAAACAATTGCAAAGAATATCTGATTTAATCGCCCAGAAGATAAGGCAGTATAATCGACCAAAGCTGATGAAAACAACAGATAAAATAAACCCTAAATCAGAAGAATGTAAACAGCGAAGAATAGTAGGATAAGGAAAAACTGTACCCCTGATAAGGAAGGAGAGCTAATCAGCTATATAAAATTTAGGGGAAAAAATAGAATTCCGTCACTAGCCAATCAAGACAACTTCCCAACTTCTGAAGAACATCTCCACTGTTGATGAAGAAAACCGATGTCAATAGACAACTACAAAGCACATCCGTTTGGATCGCCCAGAAGATCAGTCAGAATCAACGACCAAAAAGCATGACTGTAATAGAGAGAAACCCAGAATCTGAGATGCAAAGAGTAAAGAACAATCGAATAAGGAAGGGATGGCAGTCTGATAAGGACGGGAACCAATCAGTAATCAGTAATATTAAAAGCGGAAGTAAAAATGTCGACCACACTGTTGACCGCAAAGAAATTAGCAAATGTCCTTAATACCCCCACTTATCTGGTTTTTTGAATCTTGGGGGGAAATTGTGGTACAAATGTACGGACTACTCTCCCATTATATTATATATATATATATATATATATATATATATTTATACACACACAGATATTGTTGGACTTTATGAAGATATATAAGTTTGCTTAGCATTTACATCCTTGGGCCACACAATAGTTGAGATCAATCCGGCTGTCCAGCTACAGCTAGCTTCAAAAATGGAAGAGGAAAGACAAATTACCTATTTTAAGATAAGGGTAGGCTTGAGCTTTGTTCGATTTGGTCATAGTTTTAAGAAAAACAAAGCAAATTGAATTGAACGCCAATGTTTTTTGAGAAAATAACCATTCGGTTATTTTGTTATATGAAAATCAAACCATTTAGTTTTGGTTTCGTTTCGTTTCGTTTAGTTATAGTTACATAAAAATAATAAAAAGTGATTCACTTTTTTTTCTTGTTACCATGATATTTTTTTGGGTGGTTTTTGTTACCACGAATTTCAATGCCAACAATATAATCTAGTCATAATTAAAATTTATATATGAAGGCTTCATTGATGAATGAGAAAAAAATCCAAACTATAGTATTAATTAATTTTGCTAACAAAATTGGTAGTAAAATGAAAAGAAAACTAATAACTAATATAGTTGTAAAGCATTAATTTAAATGCTATCACTTGTAGTGATCCAAAAAACGTCCATCAAATCAAAACACATAAATTCATAATTATTCAAAGACTTGTGAATTCATAGTAGTACTTTTCAATTATTATCCATTATTTCTATACCAAGAATGTCTTATATCAAGGATTTTATGTATATATTTTTCCAATTAAACATTGTTGTGTGCTTCTTACTTCAGAGTCTAAATCATAAAAAAACCTCAATCTTAGATAAAAAAAGATCCTCATTAAAAAAAATTTAAAAAGCAATTTTTCCTCGTAAAGATACTGGTAATATTTTGAAGAAGTAACAATTCATCCAAGAGAGAAAGTGTCCTATTCAATTGGAATGACACTTGGAAAAAGCTAAAAAGCAGTTGGAAATTGAAAGAATTGAAAAAAGGGGGGGTAACATAATATTTATCGCACAATATACACCAATCAAAAACGAAAAGACCCAAATATGCTTACTTATAGCAGTTTTGATGAGAAAATATATATATTACTTAACAATTTTTGCTTGGAGCAAGTGTAGCGTAGGTTCCCATTCTTCTTCCTTTCCTTTCCAAGCCTATCTTGACTTCTTAACTCATACTCACTTGTGTTATTAAAATATGCATCTATTTCATTTTCATATGTAGAATTATAGGCCAATTTCCTTTATAAATAAATGTAATTAAAATCTTCTTAGTTTTTTAATATACTCATATTTAATGTACATTGTTATCAATAAAAAAATACTACTAAATGAAATAGTTTTTCTATCTGACTATAGCTAGCTCATCCAATCCAATTGATGGGAAAATCGCGTAGGTAATTATTTCAAATATAAAAGATTACTAGTTTCCACCCATGCATTGCATGGGTAGAGTTCTAAAAGAGTATTATAAATAAAATATAGTAAAATGATACTGTCAAGCTTGATGTTGTAAAGAAACTATTAAACAGGACTTACATGGATTTAATGTGCATTATACGCCTACAAGTAATATGTAATTGTTTCTATATTTTGTGTTTTAATTGTTTTTAGGAGTACATGACAAATGAGGTTTCTAAACTCATATTTCATATATTTCAGTTAAGAAGATTAATTATAGAAATTTTATTTAGAGGCTTCACAACTTGAACCTCCATTTCCCAATTCTTATTTTACTTCTCATTTTATTCAGGGCTTCTCCACATGAGCTAGAATTTGCAAATTACAACATAGCACCAACACATGTGAAATATAGCTTCAACACATGAATGTTGGATGAGGAAAAAAAATTCATATTAAAAAATTAAAAGTCGTGTTGAGTAAACTATTATATTAGCATCATATTGATCAAGTTGGGAAGAAAAATTGATAGTACATTGTTAGAAAGCGAGTCATATCACTATTATTTGAAGTAGTCAAATCAGCGTTATTCTTGTAGTCATAAAATAATTAATTTAATACAAAATGTGTTTTTTTTTTTTTTGGCTTCCCTTTTTTTGTTTAGTCCAAAGTATAACGACTTCCACAAATTGATAAGTATCACCTATAAAATATATACGTAAAAAACAATCTAATTTTTCATTAAATGATATTGTAAGCATAAAGTTGCTAGCATGTAGAAAATATATTGACACAGGGGAAAGCAATTCAAGGTGACTGTTGCTTCATGAATATACTAGATTTTTTTCACCCGTGCGTTATACGAGTAGAGTTATAGTGTATATTCATATTAAAATTAACGTGTAAGTGTGGCCATCATGTCATAAATAAAATAAAATATACCATGTGCATTGTATAAAATTACGAACCGATATGCAAATTACAATTTAACAAGGGATATTTGTAGTAAAATGCCTGAATTCATAATTTTGATCTCCTCCAAACACGCCATGCAAATTCACACGTCTAACTTATGACGTGTGCTCTTCCGATCTTAAAGTAGTAATAATTAGCAGTCATAATTAAGGATGATAATTTGACCAATCGACCTATAAATTCGTAGAGACCTGCACCTCATAAGATTGACCTATTACGCCTAATCGGGGAAAAAGGGATGGTATGAGGCAACATTTTCTACCCCATTGCGGGTTTAGGGTAGGTGTGGGTCAAGTAGGACCCACCAAATATTTTCTTTTTTTAATTAATAAATATTTAGAGATTATTAATGATGGCAATTTAACCCATCGACCCATAAACTTATGGCAATTTATTTTTATTTTTTTATTATATTATTTTTTTAATGGTTTTTGTATTGAATTGAAAGAATCATGTTATTATATTAGTTAATGTTGGGAACTTTAAAATTTCAAATAAAGGTTTTGTTTTATTCTACGTTAATCAGCTAATAATATGTTACACATAACATTAATTGGAAGATGAAAAAATTCATAAGTCTTTTCATGGATTATGGAGGCGACCCACCCCACCCCACCCCACCCCACCCCACCCCACGACCCGACTTGTCTTTACCCGCTCTATGAATTTGTAGGTTTGGGGCTAGTTAAGGGTGGCTTCAAGACTCGTGGAGCATGTCCAAGATATGGCTAACCTACCTCAAACCCGCTTCATTGTTATCCCCACAAATAATTATATAACAATCAATGATTGCAATTATGAGTTTAACCTCTCACTCATGCGGTTTACGGGAAGAGTAATTTTCAAAAAAAGTTCAATAATAATAAATAATAAAGATCGGAAGAGCAAAACCAATACATATACAATTTTGATTTAATATTTGATACGTTAAGTTAATATTTTATTAATAATATATTAATAGTTACCTGCTTATTTGCTCGATTAATGTTGTACTATATTTTACTTTTAAATCATCTAATTTATTTAATACTATTAATTAACAGTCTAATAATACGTATCATATATATACATACCCGTATTAACTCGATACCCGTTCATATAAAATTTTTGATACTATTAAGAAAGCCTTCCCCCTACGTACCCTTTTTATGAGTAAAATTCAAAATTAATAATATAATTAAAATCTTTAAATAGAGATATATTTGTAAAGAAATGCAAGTTAAACTTTTTAATATAAAAGGGACCATATATGTGGAACATCTTAAAAATGAAAATAAGATCAGATTATCAGAATGGAGGGAGTAATTTTTTTGCGCAGTTTCTTTTGTTCTTGTGGATTTCATGACTCTCTGTTCAAAAATTTTCGCATATTATGTGTCTTTAACTGTTGATGTGACAAATAAATAGATTTTTATTGCACAAAAAAGGAAGAGAATAAATCAGTTGATTTGCTCCAAGTTATTCTGAACTAAATTTCTATTTGTAATATAAGTTAATTTGGGATAGGTTTCCAAGTCATTCTGAAATAAATTTTGGTTTCCATATTATCAAGGAATCTTAGAAAGAAATTTTGAAAATCAAACAAATATAAATAATAAACAAATAAATAGAGGATAATACAAGACAATTCTGCCTTCATTTTTTAGCAGTAGCAGGAGAAATAATTCTAAAAAATACTAATTCATAAGAAATTAAACAGTTACTCGTCGTTAAATTTACATTGGTAGCGGATAATAAAAAATTGTAAAAACTCATAATTATATATAAATGCTAAAAAAATAGAAATGAGCAAACTAAAATAAAAAAAGACTATAAAAAACTAATAGACTAATATAAATTACTGAAAACTCTTTATTAATATCCAAATAAGAAAAGTTTAAATTTTAAAACTCAAAAATGATGCTTATAAGTTTTCCAATTTTTTTAATTTTGTTTTAATATAGGTGTTCCCTTTTTTGTACTATCTAGTTTAGTGGGTTAACTTGCATTGACAAAACTTGCATATTGACAAACCTACACTGATTCCAATTTGTTCTCTATTCAGAAGACTTTCACTAAGGAACCAGATCATGGAGATCAATAGTGACTGAGTTTTAATTTCTTTAACAAAAAAATATTTTTTTATTTACATATCTAGAGTTTTATGCATGGCAAGCAGCAACGTTAAATTTTTCTAGATAATAATTTTAAAAATTTTATCTAATTAGAATACTTAAAACGTAATTGCCACGTGTCGTGTAACAAACGCGTCATGATACATGGATATGTATAATCACTACACATGTACAATATATGAAAGTGTTACATAAACTGTCACGATTTCAAGAAAATTTAATTCAATTTTATGATTTTCATGCAATCTATTTTACTAAATAATAATAAAAAATAATATAAATAGTAATAATAGAAAAAATTACATTTTTTGGGTTTTGGTTTCCATAGATTGATTAGATTCAAGGACTCTTAAAAAGGAAAATTTAAAAATTATATGAATAGTAATTTTAGAAGGGGAGGAATTATGGAATGAATTTAAGGAAAAATTATAAGAAGATTGAAGATTGAAGGGATTAAGGAAAAATATGAAGGCATAGTAATTCTCGAGAAAGTTGTGTCTTTAAGGGCAAAGAAGAGTTTTATGATTATTCTAGTAATATTTTAGCAGTTTGTCTTTGAAACAATTTATTTCATTGACAGAGCATTAGTTTCATTCACCCATTATGAGAATTACTATGCTTTTATAAATTAAATATATAAAATAATTGGGTTTCTGTATATTCAAGAGGCCTAAGAAAAGGGAAAAATATATGAAACCATGGTAATTCAAGGGAAAGGTGAGTCTTTAAGCCAATTTATGTTAATTGACGGAGCACTAGTTTCATTCATCCATTATAAGAATTACTATATTTTCATAAATTCAATAAATAAAATAAAAAAATTAATTGGAGCACCATCTATAGAGATCGTAATCTGCCCAAATCATTGTGCAACATCATGATAACCCAGTCGAAATTAATGTGCGACATCATGATGAGATCAGCAAAATAATGAGCGAGAAAAATTGCAATTGAGAATCTAAATTCAATTAAAAACTCTTGCATTATATATTATATGATGATATGATATGATTATAATTTACAACTAAACAAGTGAAGTTTTACGAAAAATGACATGTTATATATTTTTAATAAATTGTAGAATAAATTTTTGTATTTGTAAATAATCAATTTTCTAAAGAAACTATATGGGATAAATACAACAATATAATAAACTATTATCTTTGCGCAATAAATTGGCCAACAAAACTGAATTGAATAAATGCTAAATTTGATTAATATTAATAATATATATATACATATGAAAAGAAAAAGAATGATAAAATATCCATTTGAATGGATTATTTTTATTTTGTTGAATGGGTACGCACACCTATACACACACCCGAGTGATACATGAACACAAATTATTGACAAAATAAATAAATTATATATTAGATGAAATTACTCAAAAATCTCATGAATGTTTTATGGGTTTTTTTCACTTTTCGTCCACATCCTTTTTACTTTTACACAATCTTGTCCTCATCCTTTTTTCTCCCCTTCTAGGTCCCCAACCTTTAGTGAAATCTCCACATTCATCCCTTCTCACGTTTTCCGTCCAAATTGCCGTTAAATTCAAGGGCAATATAGGCAATTCAACTAAAAAAGATAGGGTTACTTTCACTTTACGTCCACAACCTTTTGGTTTTTACACAATTTTATCCGCATTTTTTATTTCTTCTCATTTCATAAGTCCCTAACCTTCATTAAAATCTCCCCTTACCTCCCCTCAACTCGTTTTCTTCCGTCATCTCCGCTGTAGAAATTGATTATACGACGTTGTTTCTTTTTTTAATAAGTGAATACGATGTTTTTTCTTCGTTACACAAAATAATATGGAAAATTTTAGTCGAAAGATTGAAGAAAGACAGTGATTTCTTGATTGAAAGGGAAAATTTGGTCGAAGGGTTGCATTTATTGCTACGATAGTTTCAAATTCACTATTAATTGCTCTGAATAGGGAGGTGTTCTAACAACAAACCTAAGATCATCTGTGGTGCCTTCCTCTAGTGAAGGCATAGGATTTCCACCCACAAATAAACCATAGGAAGTGCTGCTGGTTCATCTGATAATTGTGCCTTAACGAATAATTTTTTCGATAGCGTTTATTTAAGGTCTAGTTGTCATTGTGAGTGTTGATTTTGTTGGTTATGCTGTTAGTTGTGGCTGAAGGTTGAATTTTTTTCTGGGGGCTCATTTTGTGCTTCCTTGTCCCAACAATTATTCGTCAACAAAATGAGCCCCCTGAAAAAAATTCAACTGTTGGCCACAACTAACAACGTAACCGATAAAATCAACCCTTACAATGAAAATCAGACCTTAAATAAACGCTATCGAAAAAATTTATTCGTCAAGGTACAATCACCAGATAAACCAGCAGCACTTCCTATAGTTCATTCGTAGGTGGAAATCCTATGTCTGCAGTAGAGGAAGGCACTACAAAAGATCTTGGGTTTGTCATTAGTAGACCTCACTGTTTAGAACAATTAATAGTGAATTTGAAACTACCGTAGCAATAAATACAACCCTTCGACCAAATTTTCCCTTTCGATCAAGAAATCACCGTCTTTCTTCATTCTTTCGACCAAAATTTCCCATATCATTTTGTGTAATCAAGAAAAAACATCGTATTCACTTATTAAAAAAACAAATAACATCGTATAATCAATTTCTACAATAGAGATGATGGAAGCAAACGAGTTGAGGGGAGATAAGAGGAGATTTTAATGAAGGTTGGGGACTAATGAGGTGAGAAGAAATAAGAATGAGGATAAAATTGTGTAAGAGTCAAAAGATTGGGGACGTAAAGTGAAATTAACCCTATCTTTTTTAGTTGAATTACCTATATTACCCTTGAATTTAACGGAAGTTTGGATGAAAAACGTGAGAAGGGACGAATGTGGAGATTTCACTAAAGGTTGGGGATCTAGGAGGGGAGAAAAAAAGAATGGGGACAAGATTGTGTAAAAATGAAAAGAATGGGGACAAAAGGTGAAAAAACCCATGTTTTATAATAAAACTATATACCCATGTGACATATATCTATAACAGGATATTAATATTCAACAAATGAATTTATTATTCTTATAATCTTTAATTGCACGTAACTAAGTCTTTGTTTCAATTTATAAAATTTAGTCAAATCTATTCAAATTTGAATACTACCATTTAATCTATAAACAAATTATAAAGTAAATTAAGAAGAATGATTTAAGGAGCCCAAGATGGTGAAAACAAGCCCCCATTCAGTTGTGTAAACCGAACCAATTAATTTTAACACATCACGGTGTTATTACGAAATTGTGGGTGGGAAAATGTGAAATTGAGTCCTAATTGTTGAAAACTCTCCTTCGTTAAATCTTACGATTCAAAGAAGATTTGAACATATGACAATTGAGTTTAGAACTCAAGTCTTAACCACTTTGCCCATTTTTTATTTGTTAGACTATTTTATTAATAAATTAAAATATCAACCATGAAAAGCCAATTCTAAAACAAACATTAATCCATCTTAATTCGTTAATTCATCATCTTCACCATGTATATTGGTGAATTTAATGTCATTGGAATATTTTTTACGTATTTTACATTTTACCTTTTTTTAGTTTTATTAGGATTTTTTAATATAAGGCGGATACCTGGTATTCTTTACCTATTTGACCCGAACCACCTTGCCGCATACCCGATTCAAACAGGTATGGAGTGGGTTTAGCAGAAATGGATTGGGGTACGGGGAGATGTATCCGACTAGAACCCGTCTGATTGTCATTTTTCAAACTAATTAAAATGTGATGTCTATCCTATCTCTTTTTTGGCCCCAGTTTTTAAATTAATTAGATTTTAATATTTATTCCCTTATTATGAGAAATTTTTCACCTCTCCCCACAAATACCTCCACATCTGACCTTCATTTGAACTGTATGATATATGAATATTTAGATTTAATGTAAAATTTGATGCATTGAGTTTATAATGACTTAATAGGCTAAATGTAAATTATACTACATTTTTCTATTTGAATTTTCATCACATTTCATCTTTCCAAAAACTATATGTAAAAATGTTCACAACAAATATTTTTAATACTTATAATATGCTCTTCGACTCATATTTTATCTTTCATGATCAATTATTCAGGTTCAAATATCTTATATTTTGTAACTAACTTTAATTGTAAAGATGACAAATTTAAATTTGACAATATTGTACATTTGTCGTTAAACTTGCATCTTCGAATGTAGTGAATTATGGTAATAGATTATTCTCATTATTACATATGTACTAGAGATTAGATATAAGAATGTAGATTGCCTTCTGAACAATCCCGAATTTCACGATTACTAAGTCAATTGATTTTATTGATTCAATTAATATATACTTGTACTTTTATATTTTCTACGGATGTATATTTTAATAAGTTTTTTTATCTATACAATGCACAGGTGATTTAACTAGTAATAATAATAAAAGGTTAATTTACAAATATTGACAAATTCAACCTTTTTTGAACAAATTCAAAATTTATATATGTTACCTAACAGTTTTCGATTGGAACACCGGTAGGTTCCATTCTTCGTTTCCTAGCCTAATTTGACTCCTTAACCCCGTATTCCCCGCCCTATTAAAATGGACCAGCATTTCATTTTCACATGTCCCCAATTATTATAAACACTTTCATATATATATATATATATATATATTTGAAATCTTTAGTTTTTTAATATACTTGTTTGATTCTCATTATTCTTCTCATTTATAATCTTACATATCATTGATTTGATATTTTATTTGACAACTGTTTAATTACAGCTACATATTTCAAACTTTTTTACATTTTCAATATATATTCTACACTTTTTTTCATTATAATTTCTTCAAAATTAGAAAAAGAATGAGAATCAAATAAGCTCATGTGTATTGTTATCAACGAAATTAAATTATTAAAGTGAAATAATTACTAATAAAATATTAGGAGTATATTCATGGGTGCATGGCCCTGAGAGTATGCAGGTAGTGCGATCGCACAGGGCCTTATCATCTAAAGGACAGCAAAATTTTTTTTGTTATATAGGTGTGACGTTAAAATTTTTTAAAAGCTTTTAAAATGTCATTTGTTTAAAATAAATGTATTATTATGACACCAATTTTTTAAAAAGTTTTACGAAAGTTATTGAATTAAAAATTATAATGTATTTCATTATTTTGAAAAACTAATTTTTCACCTATGCGATGTACAGGAACAATAATTCAAAATAATCTAACTTATTTTAAGGATTTGAAAAATTAGATGCTAACACATGTAAAAAAAGGTTGAAAAACTTGATATAGTAATATAGTATCATATTTTTGTTCAAACATAGTTATATTTTATTTTAAACTTTTCATATGATATAAATAATCAATTTATAAAAATTATCAACTATTAACTTTGAGATCGTGTGTGCCAAAACTCATATGGTATAATAGTATCTTAGTCAACTATCAAACTCTTAAACAAATAGGAGAAAATTTACAAATAATCTGTTTGAAATCACAGAGAGAATTATCTTGATTGCTGGATTTTTATCGAAATAAATGGATAATTAAGAAAATGATAAAAGATAATTCAAAGATAAAAGCCTAGAGATAAGATAACTTTAAATTTTGAAGACAACTCGAGTAGAAATTCACAGAGAAAAAAAGTTGACATAGAAGAGTACTTACTGCACCGATTATTGTATTTGGAAACAAAAAGACTAAATTATCCCTACTTTTAGTAAAAGTGGTGGGATAATTAATATATAGATTAAACAAGACCTAATTTTCCCATAACCATCATAGGGCCAAAAAAAAAGAAAGCTAATCATCATACCATAAAACTAACAAGTTAATAAAAAAAAGTGGGCACCATAATGAAAACGATAGTTTTTAATGTGAAATAATATAATTAAAGTAAGATTTATTTTTTTTTTAATTTAAATAGTCCTTATTTAATTGAAAGAGGCTCCATTTTTTATTATCACACACGGAACTTAATTTCTCAGGGCCAGCCTTAAATATACTAGGTACATCCTCTCTCTCTCTCTCTCTTCACTCTCTCTCTCACACACACACACACACACATTTGTTGA
>CAVNYN010274899.1:0-13002 GCA_963692815.1 Nyctanthes arbor-tristis
GTTAGAGAGCTGTGATATTTGAACAAAAAGGTATACAAAAAGTTCAACATAAAATGCATATGGTAATTTTTAACACACCATATCACTCTTAAATCAGTATAATCAGAATCTATCATCCAAATTTTGTTTGGCTTACGTTTGGACCTATTTTATCTGAAGGGAAAATTTCACATATCGTCCCCAACCTTTGCACTTAAAAACGCCTGGGTCCCTAACCTTATTTTTAGCGTGCTGGGTCCTCAACCTTTCATAAATACACACAACAGGCCCCTACTGATGGAATCCATCCAAAATTCCGTTAAGTAGATGATAAAATTACCTTTATGCCCTTATCTTTTAAATTAAAACAAAAAAAGAATTCAAAATTAAAAACAAAAAGGGAAAAAGAAAAAAAATTTGGTTGGGAGGAGCCCCATTTTTGGCAGTGAACTTCACTGCCGGAAATAGTAGCTTCGGGGGTCTCCTCCATCTGCCTTTTCAGGTAGAAAAAGAGAGGGAGACTACCCCCTTTCACTACCATTTCTGGTATTAGTGAATGCCGAAAATGGCAGTGAAACGGGGAAGAGTCTCCCCTCCCTTTCATCTGCCTGACCCCCCTTTCATCTACCTTTTCAGGCAAATGAAACGGAGAGGAGACTCACCCCGCCGGAAATGGCAGTGAAAAGGGGGGAGAGTGCCGGAAATGGCAATGAAAATGGGGGGAGTCTCCCCCCTTTCACTGCCATTTTTGGCAGTGAATTCATTGCCGGAAATGTCAATGAAAAGGGGGGGATTCTCCCCACCCCTCCCCTTTCATCTGCCTTTTCAGGCAGAAAAATCGGAGGGGAGACTCCCCCCTCCCTTTTCACTGCGAAAATGGCAGTGAAAGGGGGGAGTCTCCCCCTGTTTTCTGCCTGAAAAGGTAGATAGGGGAGACCCGGCGGCCCCCAAGCTGCCATTTCCGGCAGTGGAGTTCACTACCGGAAATGGGGCTCCCCCCCCCACCCACACCCACCAAACGAAAAGGATTTTTTTTCTTTTTCCTTTTTTGTTTTTATTTTTTTTATTTTTGAATTCTTTTTTTTGTTTTAGTTTAAAGGATAAGGGTATAAAAGTAATTTTATCCACTACTTAACGGAATTTTGGATGGATTCCGTCAGTAGGGTCCTGTGGCATGTATTTATGAAAGGTTGAGGACCCAACACGCTAAAAAAAGGTTAGGGACCCAGGCGATTCTAAGTGCAAAGGTTAGGGGACGATATTTGAAATTTACCCTTATCAGAACTGAGATTCATTGTCATACCATTTTGTATAGAGTAATACCATATAGCGTCACTATTACTCGACAATGGTCCACATACCACTTATTATTTAATGCCACATATATTTCCACCGAGAAGTTTTATTTGTACATACAAGGTGTACAACTTTTGTACACACACCCTTGAATTTATTCACACTCTCCAAAAGTTATGATTTCAAGGAAGATGGAGCAAATGACATTTAATTAAATACAAGGGGTGTGTACAAAAGTTGTACACACGTGTGTACAAATATCATTTCTCTATTTCTACCTAGCCTGGTACTCAGTACCATTGGTCTTACATATAACATAATTCTTCTGTATATATTATGTATTTTCAACCTTCTTGTCATGGTGAGATTCACAAAATAACTGCTCTTATGACCATGTTTGATTTTTTAGTAGATTTTTCTCTTTAATATCTTCTGGTAAATTTCTTCATAGTCTAGGGCTTTTAATTTAAAACTAAATCTCTTTGATCTTTATTTTGTTGCTTACTTTTTTCATTCTTGTTATAACTTATTCATGTTTACAACATGGAATAAAAGAGATGAAAGAATTCAAACAGAGTCAGCAAGTGTAAGAATCCTCTTACTCCATGGTGGACTGAACCCCAAACCGAATGCATAACCGATATGATATCTGTGTTCTTAGTAAAATTTTGGATGCCTAAAAAGTATTTGAGCTGTTGGAGTGCAATTGTTATGGCAGCACCACCCATGAAACCAACCACCGCAGCATGAGATAGGAAATCAATTAAGAAACCCAATCTGAATACAAGGGCACAAAGCAAGACAATTTAAATGCTTGTAAACAAAATCCAACTAAAAAAAATTTAGTACTGCCTCCGTCCCACAAATATAGTCCAATTCCAATTTTCACAAATATTAAGAAAAGTGCAATTAATAGTGTTGGATTGGAAATGTAAAATTTAATATTATTTCCCTAATATACCCTTTCATTTATTAAATATTTCACTTTAAATAATAATATTTTATTGATTAGAATGCATATTAAATATAGAGGCATAAAAGACGATTAATATTCCAAATACTTTTTTAATAGGAAAGCAGACAATATTTTGAGACGGATGAAAAAGAAAAGTTGAACCCTTTTTGTGGGACGGAGATACCAAATTATATGTACGTACCTAAGAATGCCAAGGGTAGCCTGAGTTACACCAGCGAAAAAAGTAGCCGTAAATGCAAGCCTACGGTACTCAACTTCAAGGGGATCGAACTCATTTTTTAGCGAAGTACCTAGGAAGAGAGATACCACAGCGACCGGTCCAATGGCTATGTCTCTTGAGCTACCCATGAAGGCATAAACCAGTGGTGGGACGAAGCTTGAATCTAATTATGTTTATAGATGCACAAGTTGATATCAACACGATCAAATTCTCTCGACTTGTTCTTGTGGAACGTAACTAAAAATGGGATTTAGAAGTTTACTTACAGAGACCATACTGCGGAGGTAGGTTTGCAAGTCTTGAGTAGCCGATGTCCTGTTACACGACCGTTAATAGGCTTAGTAGCCAAGGGCATTTCAGTCATAATTCAAATATGCTTTTTTTGTTCAACTGTATTTTAAGTTTTTAGTTGTTGTGGTTAATTTAACATGCACGTGCATATATCCTGAATATAACATATAGGCCTTGACTTACTCATTTGCAGAAGGTTTGCTTTTTTAGTGTCTTTCTAGCAGCTTAAACTTTTAAATGAGGGATTCAATGACTAGTAATGAGATGATGAGTCTCCTATTTGTAGATAATCATTCAGGCAACGTTTTAAAAAATATAGTAAATTCACCGTTTTATTCTTAAATTATTTTTCCTCAATCAAATAATATTCAGGGGCAAGTGTGTAAATTTACCCCCATTTTGTAAAAGATTACATGAATAATCACCTACAAATAGTATTTTCCAATCGAGATACCAAATTATAGAAATATTTGTAAGTATTCTTGTACCTGAGGAATACAAAGACTAGCAATGGTAAGTCCAGCAATAAAATCTCCTTTAAATTTAGCAAGAGTGTAACTTTGACTCCATTCAAAAATGGGGAACACGGCCTGCACGGCTAGGATGAATTTCCTCGACTTGGATTTATCCTTAAACGGGCGTAGAGGATCATCTGCAAAGAATGTTTCCTTCACCGTTGTTGTGAATTCCTTCCAGAGGTTTTGCCGTGGAGGAATCCCTATCTTGTGAATATATGGAAAACTCTGATGGTTTGAAGACGAAGGATTTCTGATTTCCATTTCTTTCGATTCCATGGATTCTGTTTTATGAACTTTCTTTAGTCTCTAATTCTCTTAAGCCACAGAATAGCATATTATGCATGTATTAAGATAAATCTAGCCCTACCAAAAAAAATAAAAAAATAAAAAAAAATAAAAGAGAGAGAGAGAGAGAGAAATCTTCTCTAAAGAGAAACACAAGAAATTACTAAAATTAAGTTCACAAGGCCTAGGCCTCAAGCTATCAAGAATTTGAAGTTCAAACTTTTCAACCTCAAGGCCATGGCAAGTAATGTGATACCAAAAAAGTGAGATTAACGGCGTTCTAACTGAAATTTTGACACTTCACTATATCAGCTCAAGTTCAAAGATAGCAAATGGCATTTGTCACGGAACACAAGTCAAAAACCTTTGTTGCTATTTAATTTGCTAGCAGAGGTTATATGGACATACAACATATTTCAATTTGAAGTAATAGTCACATATATATAATGCTTAATATATAATCAGCATATATTGTGATAAGTCCCTTTTAGTACGTAATCCTTCACTGGCAAGTTATTCTCTAGTTGCTCAAGGAAGCACGATTAGTGAGGAAAAGTGGTAATGAAGAACATATTCACAAATTGAAACTCACTGAAACAAAATTCCTAGTTATCAATATTTTATAGATTGAATAGAATAATATATTGTTTTCAACTTGACTAGGCCTTATGTCGTACCAAAAACAAAATTCGATCAATCACTATATGTCTGGTGCTATTAAAACATCAAAGAGTGATCTAACATATAATCTGTATATAACCACACCTTCTTAAGATTATATCAGTGGATAGATTATATCACATCATCTGACTGGTGCTGTTAGTCTGATACTTTGAACATTTTCACTAAAATCACCTCCCCTATTATTTTATTTCTTCCTCTTATTGCTACATGTTGCACAACAAGTATGCCAATGGATAGTAAGAGAGCAGGACCATACTTTTTGTAGAATAATAAAACGATACAAAATTCTAATTCTACTTTTTGTCAATATTTCCACCTTTCTTTTAATCAATATATTTCCACGAGTTATGACCAAATATCTCAGGAATAATTCTAGTTGAATATAGAAAACATAGAGTTTGACAAAGGCAAGGTGGCTTATGTAATAATGATTGATTTAAAGGTGATGTGATTTATAGAAAAAAAAAAACAAGTCCTACCAAGTATATTTTGTGTCAAATTTTATTTATAACTCTGCGTTTGTGGCATAACTCAATATTTTAGCTCATCTATACCCTCAAATTAGAATTTCTGAGCCAGACTATTAGAACTGTAAACTCTATGAGCAATTTTGATATGAAAATATTCGGTGTCTCTATAATAGAGAGGCCCGGTGTATGTGGCGCATTTTCTTTTACTAGTTTCATAGACCCCAAATGTAAGGTAACTAGTATCCATGTGAATGAAATTAATGGAGTGGAAAATGTCAAATACACCAGGTAGGCGCCTCCCGATCTTTCCTGCCTCTATGAGTTTTCATATTGTTGTTGATGAAGGGGGAAAACATTTGTCAATCTTATAACATGAATTTTGGTACATTCTATAGTTTATATAAAACACTTCTTCGCACTAATTCACCCTATGATTGCACCCTTGATGGGTAATGTACTCAATCTGTTATTACTTTTATTATGCGGAGATTGTGGATTGTGCTACTATATTTCTAGAGATAAGAATAAGTTAGCCCACAATCTTGCGACTTTTACACTTTCTTCATCTCGTCGTTTATTTTGCATGGATTATATTCTGTACTTTATTGCCTAAAGTAACGAAATGCAATTCCCCTTTAAAAAAATGGGGAAAAAAATCAACTCTAAGATTCACTTAAAAGGTGGCCAAATTGGCCCAATTCCTTTCACCCTAAAACAAAAAAAGTAGCCAATTGGTGAAATTATTTTCAATCATATTCAATGGGCTAGGGTTGGTCAAAAAAAAAAGTGGAAATTAGCCAATACACACCCATTGACCATTGTAATAAGTAAAATACTTATTTTAACTTTTAATTAACAAATTACAAACGTTGGATCATTTTATTTGAAATCATACGGTCATTGTAACAAATTACAATTACAAGTGTAATAAATTACAATTGAGAGTGTAGTAAGTATTTTTACAATTTGTTTTCAATAACTACTCTTAAGACCAAAATAGTTACAATTGAAAGTATTTTTTCAATTTATTACAAATGTATCAACTTACATCTAAAGTCCCCAAAAAAATATATATATTCAATGGGCTAGGGAATTCTTTAGAAAATACTAATTTATAAAACAAATTATAGATGGAACGATTGTCATGTGATTTTCCCCTAGGGTGATTATACTGACATTACATTTTTTATTAATCACACTACATTTTAATATACTATTATTCTTTATATTTTTAATTTTTTACATTTACATCATTAATTTATTTTTGTCATATTTTTATACATTTTAACATCTTATTATCATGACATTTTGTATCTAATGATATCTTGATTCTAAAAATTTCATTGAGGGAATTGTTTTTTTTTTTTTGTTTGAAAGATTTAGAATTTTTAAATAAATAAAAATATAATATCTTTTGATATACAACTACATATTTTCATGTGATTTTAAGAACATGAGAGAATAATTAAATTAAAAACTCGAGAAAAAAAGTAGCATAAACTTTTAGATGCTTAAATCCTATAAGAAACAGATATTAGGATGTTACATTAATAAAAACATAATATATTTAATAAAATGAGTGGTGTAGATATAATTGGCGTACTCCCGTGACTTCAAATGTGGAAATACAGATTGACGAGAGTGACCTTCACATGTCCACCCAATCTTAAACGGTCAAAAACGAAATTTTGAAAAGTCAAGTTATGCGAAAAGCTTGGAAATTGTATACAAATTTCAAAGTGCACTAATAATTGGAGGATAGAATTTTTTTCTAATTACATTGTGACAGGAAAAAATTTATATAATTCTTTACCAGGAAAATTTACCAAAGAGATTGATTAGATATTTTAAAAAAAAAAATGAAGATTAGCTGCCAGCTCCCCTTATAAAACCACCTTCATGACATGATGAAATGGAAAAGCAACATTAAAGCAAGTTTAATGTGGTTTGGGTTTTTTCCCCCACCAAAACCAATTAATATATGGGGAAAGGGGCGAAAAAGCCATTTCGGTGGAGGTAAGAGTGGGGCTAAATTTAGCTCTTCTCTTACCCCCCACCCCAAAAAAAAATATATATATATATATATTCCTTAAAAAAATATGTAATAAATTTTAAAAATAATATTTTGTAAAAAATTAAATATCAATTACATCATAAAAAAAGTAATGACAAAATAACTTGTAAAAAGGTTTTAAAAAATAAAGAAAATCCTTTAATAAGTTTTCTCCCTAATTTTTCTCCTACACATTATTTGGAAATAGGTTTTTCCCCTTAATTTTTTCCCCTTAGCCTTTTTCCCCTACATTAAATTTGCTCTTATAACAGAATTTTTGTTTCATAAGAAAATTGACAGCTGTTATAGAAAATTTTGAGGAATTGATTATTTATAAGACTCACTTTCTAGATTTCTTCATATATACAATTACTACTACTTAGTCATCCATTACTCCCAAACTCACTTTCCCAAAAAAAAAAAAATGAACTTAAAATATATACAATAGAGAAAATGTTTCATTTGAATCAACCAAAAATGTGAAATTATAATACCACTATACAAACTAATTTTTAATGCATTACAAATCAATGCAAAAATTTATAGCAATCTATCAGTATTGGAATTCCAAACAAATGGAGATACCATGTTTAATACTCTCAGAGTATTGGAGAATTTCTTATAGCCCGCCACAAATAAAAGTTACAGTTAATAACCATGTTAGTTTTACTCTCATATATTATAACTAACCTATGACAGATCCTATCAGTTTTTTTGAAGTACTGCAAGTTGTCATGTGGTGGTGCCTTCACTTCGTATGACAATATGCCGCATGAGATGGTACCTTAGTCACCTAATTGTGCCACTAGTCTTACTATAGAGATCACGTGGTCTCCATTACACAAACCAAATAGTAGTTATAAAAAAAGTAAGAACCCAAATGTGGATTATTCACATGTGAATTCATTCCAGTAGTCTCTACAGCAAATTCAAATCCACAACCCTAGAAGCACATATGCAAAAGGAAAACAAAGTAACAATAAAGAAACTTATTCTTTTTCTAAGTATATAGTACCAATTAAGGAACATAGAACCCACCAAGTTGTTCATAAATCATATCATATTCCTCTCCTACTAAAATTCCTTGATGTCACTATGAAACTTTTACATACACCAAAAATCCATATTGTAAATATGTGCAAATATAATAATAAAGTTAACTTCAAAAGTACATGATCATGAAAGATGATAATTTATTTGTACTCCATGCTTTTTGCTGCAAACTAATAATAAAGTACAGAAAATATAATCTAATTATATAAACTCACCTAATTAATCTGCTACAAGTCACTGACAATGGAGAGTCCCCACAGCCCACTATAATATATCACAATTTGGATTAAGCCATTAAACCAGCAATTCGAAACATAGCAGTGCCTTCTAGGAACACTTAACCAGGGCGGAAAGTAGGAAAATATGGATGAAAAACCAATGGTATTGCTTTGTGGTTGCAATGATTGTGGCCCTCAAAAACCACAAAAAAGATGAAGAAATTAACAAAATTATTTATGTAAACGTGTGGCCCTATCTAGTCTACTCTAGTAGTAACAAAAGTCAAGCTAAATGAAAACGATGACCGGTTTTGCTCCACTATGCTTGTTAGGGATGGTATTAAAACCAAAAAAAAAAAAAACCGATTCACGCCAGAATTGACTGATACGTAATATCCGATCTATTTGAGAAAAAATTTCCTGATCTGTAGATCAGTGTAGATTATTGTAGTAGAATTCACGATCCGCCAAAAGATCGCGGATCGGAACGGATCATGGTCGGTCCGATCTGATCCGCTCCACTTTAAAAAAAAAAAAGTGTTTAACTTTTAAGCTTCCATAATTTGCCAGGAATAATAGTCAACGCCCACTATTAAACTATGAATTAACTTGGTTGATAGTTGATACTTGATATATTGATTTAACTTCATTTTAGTATTACTATATATTGCAGTGTAATGTGTGATGTAGAAAACAAATAGTTTCGCAGATCATTTCGTTGATAGAAATCTTGATCCGCTCCGACTTGTGATCCGCTCCAATCCGCAAGTCGTGGATAATGGAGTAGATCATGGCTTTAGAAAATTTTTCTTAGAGCAAAATGGATCCGCGTCGATCCGCCCCGATCCGATTTATTGACATCCCTAATGGTTGGGCTCTCTCCATGAAATGATAAAAATTTTCATATTTTTTACTTTAATCTGAGTACTGGCTCCACCCCTAAGTTTTATTCCCTCCGTCACACAAAGATATTCACCTTTTATTTTCTATATAGATTAAGAAAATATCATTTCATGCTATTGAAAATGTACAATTTAACAATATATTTCTTAATATATCTTTTAACTTATTTAATATTTTACTTTAGTTGTTCTTTGTTTTCATTATTATGCATCATAAATTGGTGTATACTAGAAAACAAAAAAACTAACTTAAGATAGGGAAATATTCTTTCCGTCTTATAAAAATAGGCAACATACAAATTTATGTAGCCTTATTTAATATTAAATCACTTTTTATTTAGTTAATATAATCATTAATGAATTACAAATTTATTAATAATTAGACTAAGAATATAATTGAAAAAGAAATTAATTGTTCAACCTCATTTATATAAATGAATTATAATTTAGACCATATTAAAATAGAAATTAAGCTTATTTTTATAAAAAATGAGGAGTATAATTTAAGACAAATGAAAAATGAAAAAGGGAATACTTTGGGGGCAGACGGTGTAATTAGTCGCAAAATAAACCAGTAGACCGTAGACTCTAGGCCACAAGTCAATGGTAATCGCCTTTATTCACTATTATTGTTTTTATTATATTTAGTGTGGAGTCCACTTCACTTTATTTGCCCCCATCTTGTATTTGGACGATATTGCTGCATGATTCGTTTTAGAACTCGTCACTCTCCGAAGTCAACGACAGTCGACAGAGTATGAACTCATTCCGTCATTCTCTTTTATCGAATTATTAAAGCCACTTGATTTAGTGCACGGATTTGAATTCAAGACTTTTAGACGGCTCTAATATTATATTAAATTGTTAAACTCGTTAAAATTTTAAACTGATGGTTGGATCAATTTTATATTATTTATTTATTATATTATATGAGTAATATTATTTATTTAAACTGGAAGATTAGTCTTCAGTTTAAATAATATTACTACATTAGATGATGAGTTAATATACATAAATATATAGAGATTCTTATTTCTTTAAAAATAATATTATGTAGCACTAGTGATGCTTAGCACCAGTCTACGTAGCAACTAATGTGGCATTGAATGATAAGTGTAATTAAATACATAAATAAATGACCAACTTTATTTAACTTATCATTCAATACCACATTGATATGGTGTCAAGTACCAGTGATGCTAAATAACATTACTCTTTCTTTAATGGTCAATAAAAAAATGACAACAAATTTAAGAGTGATCTACAATATAGATAAATAATATTATTCATATTATATATAATTATTTTTTTGTGTGTCCAAATGAATGTTCACACTATTGAGGTGATGCATAAATGATGTATTGTGTACGTTTTGGGAAAAGCCAATCGAATTAATAATAATAATAATAATAATAATATATTAATAATAAGAGAAATTTGTCTGGCATAATTTTTCTCGTCAATAGTCTGGTTTCGTAAGGATTCTGATGATATCACTAATGACGTCATTTGTGAAATTATATTTTTTTATTATTTTCCTAAATTATCTTCTTCACCACATCTTCTTTATCTTTTCCTTTTTGAAATTTATACTGATCCACTCTGTCTTCTAATTTTTGTTAGAAATATTATAATAAATATTTGAATTTTTTTTAAGCATGCGTCAACAATTCTTGAATTAATTATTTTAAAAAAAACAAACCAGTTCTCGAATTAACCTATTTTACATATTTTAAATCTATGAAAAGCGAAATTTGACGGACTATAGTTTGATTGGTTTTGTTTGTTTTTTTCTGGGAAAGTAAGTATAGTTATATAAATTGTACATTGTCATTTTGTGAAAATTAATTAATCATACTTATATTATATTTTGTGGAAATTTAGAGCTTGTTTGATGCTCTTTATTTTACCAATTTATAATTTTACCAATTTGATTTGACATTTAATTTGATAATTATTCAATTACAACAACATATTTTCTACTTTTTTACATTTTTAATACACATTATACATCTCTCCCCCCATTATAAATTCTCTATATTTTGACAAATAACGAGCATCAAACAAACTCTTAATAGAAAATTGATTGCTAATTCTATATTATCATTTTTTTAAAGTATAGTTATTTTAATATTTATTTTTTATTATAAATAATTAGGAATACAATCAGAATAAAACTTTCTTCCTTCAATAACCCAAAAAAATTCCAAGTTTAGCATTATACTGCGAAAATAATCTGGACGCCATCTTTCTTTCCTGACATAAATTTTCTTAATTTATGTTGTTATGCCTGTGCAATGCACGAGGTAAAAAATCTACTAGTAGTAATAATAATAATAATAATGATAACAACAACAACAACCACAACCACAATGGAAAAGCCAATGAATCATTTCGGGTCCCTTTTTGCTATTTTAATTACTTCTTTCATCTCAAAAAGATATTCTCATATTTATTTTTTATGTGTCTTAAATTATATTCCTCTTTCTATTTTAATTTTTTAGTCTTTTGAAATATCCCTATTTATTATGCATGTTAATCAACAATAAAAAATATTTATTGTGAAATATTAAATAAACTAAAGGATATATTAAGAAATATATTCTTAAATTATACATCTCCAACAACATTAATTATGTTTTCTTAATTTATGTGAAATATGAAAAGGGAATATTTTTGTAGGACGAAGGAAGTATTAATGATTTTAGGGGAGCTTTTGAAAAATGTGTAACAATTTAAGTCATCTACAATATTTACACTTCGGTTTTTTTTATAGAGTCAGATCATGTTCCTATATGAAGTCTGAGAATAAATAGAAAATAGTTTCTATTAGTTCTCGAGCTCCATACTTACTGAATTCACCACTTACACTTGGAACTAATTGCAAAAATAGGCATATACCATATTAAATTGCAAAAAAGGGCAATTTCCTTGATTTTGGTTCGGTTGTTTAACAGGGGGTTGATTTTGGGACGGGACAAAAATCTAGGATGTTCCAATAACACGTGGTATAATAGATGTATATCTTACGTGGTACATCCAGTCAATAACACACGTACATTTCGTCACATAAGATGTACCATGTAGGATGTACATTTACATCTTTTCATATCGGGTAAGAAAAATCATAGGCAAATCGAATGTACATCCAGCATAACACATCTTATATGGCGAGATGCACGTATATTATTGGTCATATGTACTACGTAGGATACACATATGTTGTACTTAAATTTCTCTCTTAGTGTTGAATTGGTTGTTTAACGAGTTTTTCTAAGAAAAGAACGGCCTCCCTTACAAAGACAGGATGTTCTCATGTGGCAGCTAATTTGACAAAATATATGGGGTCCATGAAAAATTAAAACCCGCAACCCACCCTACTCCCCCAACACTCACAAGTCGCAAGCCCGATTCCCCACCCCACTGAAATCCATTTGTTTATAACCCCCACCCCCCAAAAATTGTGAAGCGCTGCTCCCCTGCCCAACTCCAGTGAAGACATCAAGTTGCACAAAAGCAGAGGTGGCTGTTATTTTGAAACAGTGTGGAGGGCTTAGCCGGAGTTCATCCACCCGAATGGCCGGAATTTCAGGTTCAGCTTCCATTTGAAAGAGATGCCACTGCTTTCTATTCTCTAAACTTCAGATTTTTTTCACACATTACATATATAAAACCAAACACCCAAATGTACAAAAAGGACTCATCATTTCTCCAAGACCTTCAACTATTCCTCAATTTTTTGCAATTCCACTTTCTTCCTCGACTCCTTCAAATGGACGGTGAAATTTTGGGGGTGTTGAGATTACTAAGCCTATTACAAGATATTATCAAGAACGAAGCCACAAATAATCTCCCAAAGTGTGGAAACAACTCAAGAACTTGCTCCAAAACTCTCCTATCAATGTAGATGTTTTGAGCTCAGATTTAGAACCACACAATGTGTACTGGAATCATGGCACCGTCTCCTTGGGGAATGGCAACCGGAGGCTCACTGGAGTTGCAAGATTTTACCAGAAATCGTCCACCCAACTCACTGCCTCTCTCCATCTCTTTTGCA
>CAVNYN010274900.1:0-37791 GCA_963692815.1 Nyctanthes arbor-tristis
AAAAAAAAAAAAAAAAAAAAAAAAATCGGGGCAAATGTCGGGGATTTTCCTATCCCCGACCCGCCCCGACCCCGCCCTGCCCCGCCCCGCCCCGACTCACTCGGGGATCGGGGCGGGGTCGGGGCGGGGTAAAAAAATTCGGGGCGGGGACGGGGAAGGCCAAACCCGACCCTGACCCGCCCCGTTGCCATCCCTAACAACCCTCCTCTGCTCTATAATAATGCTAAAAAAATAAAAGATTAATTTACATGCACAGATGAATGTACAGATGCGTTTATAGAAAGGAGGTAAAATAACAACTTCATCTCATGTTGTGTACTAAAAGTGGGAGAAAGATATAGGTAAAATCATAATTTTACTTCTCATTCAAAAACATATTTGTATACTTATATGTACATATATTATTGCTCAAAAATAAATACTTAAAACTTCTGTCACAAAAAAAATAAAAAAAAGAGGTAGAAAGAAAGAAAGAAATATTATTTTATTCTCTAGTGGGAAATATTTATTGCGAAAATGAAAAAAAAAAATCCCGTGGGAGATGAAACTATTTGCACTAAAACCCCAACAAAGCCCTAAATCAGCCATCGGCGCATACGGTTTCTAGTAGTGCACTCACTCGCATCTCTCACCATGGCCACAGTCGCCGCTAGGTCTTGTCTTCGTTCCGCCACCACATCCGCCCGAAGCGCCGCTAGGTTGTCTGCCGGAGCCAAGCCCAGGGCCTCTTCATCTCCCTTTCGCACCTCATCGCAAAGCCCTCTCTCTGCTCGTCTTTTCAGGTTAACAACCTCGTTTCATTCCCTGTTTAATTCGAATTACATTTCTATCACTCATTTATATTCCGTATACCTCTAATTGGACTAGGTCACCTGTGGAGATGAGAAGTGTTTGCGCGGTGTCGATGCTACCATACCACACTGCAACTGCCTCTGCATTGCTCACTTCCATGCTCTCTGTTGCTCCTCGCACTCATGCTTGGACTCTTGAAGGTAATTTCTTGTTCTAAATATACGGAATAAAAGTTTCTGTATGCGTGAATCTCTATTAAATTATTCTGTGGGTGTCTTGGTATTCTATTGAGTTTGATGTTGCACCTGATTTGGTCAAAATGGAATATTAGTATGATTTGCTGTTTGATGCTTGTTCTTGTGATTTTGTGAACTATAAGCTCAATTCAGGTTTTCTTTTAGCTTGAGTGATAATAAGGTTTAGTAGTAGACAAAATGAGGTAACTTCTCAAAAGAGGTGGCTAATATAGGGCAGAATAATCAAATTTTATTATTCCTCCTTGCTTCAAGGTTTTCAGTTCGAAATATTTTTGGGATAGGCTTGAAAATTGGCATCAAACTGCTTCTATGACATTGCTATTGCAGAACAAGTCCCATTTTTTTCCTCAAATCTCTTGTTTTATGATTTGGCTTTTGATATCCCTCTCAAAATAAAATAGGCATTTTCTTTTCTTTTTCTCATCTTGTAGGGCAAGAGAGGACTAGATGAAGATCTTGAAATGGAGGTGAAGTCATCATCTCTGTATTTGATGGAGATAATGAAGCATCTTATGTTAATCTTCTTCAAGATTAGGGGTGAACCTCTGTTTAAAATATATCTGCTACTAAGGTCTTGTTAACCAATTTAAAGCTTCAAACACTATTCTAGTTATAGTGGAGTCGTAGGCTCAAGTTTTCTTGAATCTGTAGCCAAGATTTGAGAAAATAGTTGGTAATAAATGGTCAAAAGGAGTGATTCTCTAGGATGAAAAATAAATTGAGATAGGAATTTGTATATTCCAGATAGCTTGCCCTATAGAACAATTTTTATGGGTTACGAAATAGGATGTAAAGTAGTCAAGTGCATTCTTCCTATTAGAAGGACCTAAGCAAAGTAAAGTTTGCAATGAATTTAAAGGGAGGAGGAGGGACGGCTTTGTGAATTTTGTCAAGAACATCATGGACGGCTTTGTGAATTTTGTCAAGAACATCATACAACTCAAGCAATCAATTGGTGTTAAATCATGGACACCTTGATTTAAGATGAATTCGGAGATTGCAAGTGGTTTGTGACTTTGTATTATTTGGTTTTACACTAGCATCCATGTAAACATTGAAATTGGGGCTTGCTTCTCGTGGAAGCTCTAAGTTTGGTGCAACTATTTCTGCTTTATGATTGAAAGTTGAAACTGTTGCTTAATGGAACATGTGACTATAATTGATAGTTGAAATTTAGAAATTAGCTGCAACACAACTGGATCATGCTATATGGGTAAACTACTGAATTTTATGAAATTGTAGCTTTTATTTGTTTATCTATGATTATTACTTTAATCATGTAATGATCATGCTAATATGTGGTATTCGCTCAGATTGCAAAGATGATGTGTGATGACTGTTGGATGATTCAAGCGAAGTTTTATTTACATGCACTCTAGGAGAATGCTGGACAATTTGAGTCTTGAATGTACTCCAGAGAAGAAATTTTCAATTATCGTTGTTGCCCTCTTTAAATTAGACTCTGAAGTACGTAGATGGACAAAGCCTGTTCAGATTCACAATATAAATGATGCTTGATGTTCATAACTTTGTTCTGTTTGAACTCCTTGAGGAGCAATGGCAAACTATATTTAATATTTGATGTGTTACATGAAATTGCAATATAATTTCTTAAAAAGCAAGTGGGGAATTCTTTATCGGATAGCTATATATTTATGCAATGTTGTTCCTTTTGTCACTGGAACTGTCTTATGGTAGTCAAATAATTTAGAAATTTCACTCTTGCTAGCATTACCTACTTTCTTCTCATGGCCTTTTGACTCCAGCTTTTCTCTGTTTAGGGTTGTGATTACTGCTCATGGCTGACTTTTGGGTTGAAGATTTCCAAATTGTCTCCTTTTGTCTTTAGATGGAGTTTGTATTATTTCATAAAAGAGATTTTGACGTGGACTTTGGGACCATAGTGATGTTCTTCAGTTTGCATCTTTCTTGACTTCTAGCAGCCCTTTGCTAAATTAGTTATTAATTTCTGCTACAACGGCCTTTTAAGAGTATCTTTTTCTTTCCCCTTTCATTGTAGATGGATGATTGTTTGAATGTGTTAAGAGATGCGGTGCATTTCGTCATAGTTCCATGGATTCAGTGGACATGTAATACTACTGCCGGAGACTTAATTTTTGCTTTATCGTAATAAACTTCAAATGTTAAGCACATGTCTGGTGACCATTTATAGAGTAGGTATTGTCATATCAGCAGGAATTTGGCACATTATACATTGTTTATGATTTGGTTGAAGACTTGGAAGTTACTTTCTTCTTTCTGTTTTTCTTGAAGTGGTTGTTAATATCTTGAAAGTCTGTTTCATCTTGACTTGGTCCTCCACCTCGACTTCATATTCACCCTAGGAGGTTTGGTGAAATAGCGATGGTCTTTGTGTTCAGGTCTATAGATCATGTTCGAGATTAATTGGAGTTCAGTGTGGAGAAATTTTTGTTGATACACAACATAGTTACGAACAATGTAGTTACTAATAATGAATGAGAAACATTTTGTTGTCATTTTTTCAATAGTGTTTTTGGAGGCTGATGAATAGTAAGAGAGTTGAAAGCACTTTTAGAAAATGTTGTTATAACACTTCCCATCTTATATGGATGTATGAATATGTGCCATGTTCTCTGTCAATTTTTCTACAAAATCGAAGTTGGTTTTGTTAATTTGTCTGCGTGTAGAGTTGGCATCTGACGTGTAAAAATAATAGACCCCATCAGTATACTTTGAATTTAATGAATGAATAAGATAATGACAACTCTATATGGGGGCACATTAACAGAACGAACTTTGATTTTATAGAAAAATTATGTTCTCTGTTCAGCTGTCTGTGACAATGTCAAGAGCCTTATCTTTTGTGGAGGCGGTTAAAAATTGGGGTGGCGGACAATGAGAAGAGACGGTGCCGTATTTGGAATTTGTCCAGTGGGGTCTTGTGGGATAAACAGTGCCCAATGATTCCCTTGAAAAAACACCGCCACTCACTGAACTTGATGGTCGGTTCATTTATTTATAATAAACCAAAATATTCCACTTGCAGCCACAACTATGGTAGGATAAATGGCATCGAGGATCCAAATTTTTTAGCCTTTTGACAAATGGGTTTTAAATTAAACTGCATACTATTGGTTAAATAAAATGAAAACACCAAAGGAGAAAAACGAAAACCACACTCCTCCGATTGGTAACTTTTGTCTACCAACTTGGAATTTGCATAGAATTTATCTGAAACTTTTTCCTTTTTGAATTTCCAATTTGTCCTCCTCTTATCCCTTTTTTTTTATTTGGTGGTTTGGTTGCACCTAAATTGATGCTAAAATTAAGTAAATTTTTTCTACTGTAGGAGTGGAGTTAATGGTTTCCGTGTTAGCTGCACCCAGATGAAAATATTCAGGGTTTTTATAGACCAAAACGCTAAAAATCCAAAGTTCAAGACCCTATTATAAAAGGTGTAAAGATTCCGAACCTAACTGCTATTCTCATCAAGCATAAAAATAAGTAAATAAAATAATAATATGCAATAATATTCATCAGAAGCAAACCCGAGCTGGTGTTTGGTACAAAATAATTTGTTCTTTATAATAATGGGATAATGGGATATGCGAATTTTGTTGTTGTTATTATTAGTTTCATCAAGAGATATATGAATTATTTATGATAAAGATACATCATTCACATATTATATTATATATATATATAAATAAAAGATAAGATAAGAGATATAATAAGACATTAACACTGATTTTAGTTCTATGGCTACATAAAAAATTCATATAATTTGTAATACGACCACACTAGACATTTAGTAGGAATCTGTTTTACTACAAATTACATTACTTTTAAATAGCACCACAATACAATTGCGCATATGAATTGTATAAATAAATTTTATGTAAAAGTTTTTACGTAGAAGGAAAATGTTATCAATTAATTCACGTAAAATCTGTGACTAAACAATTGTTGACGATAAATAATCTTTTTCATCTAAACGGATATGAAGTCCATGTCATGCCACCGCTCTCTCTGTTATAGTACCCCAGAAATTTTCCATTCCTCTCTCTATCTATAATCATAGATCCCATCAAACCCAGAACATATTTCGCAACGCAACTGCAAAAAACGAATTCTTCTAACTTTGGGTTTCCGTTCAAGGAGAAAAATGGTGGTGGAGTTCCTTTTAGGGTGCACCGGAGTGGTGATGTTCCTTCACGGAGCCAATTTCTTCTTCCATGCTCTCTCTCTCATTTCTTCACCCTTCGTGCTATCAGGTAAAGGTTGGTACTCTCTGGTTTCTGCCACCCACCCCAGACCCAGAGCCCCCAATTTCTAGAAAACCAAACTCTTAGTCAGTTGAAGTTTTCTTGATTCATGATTTTTTCTTCTTTTTTAATCCGAATAGATAATTCCCACAAATAATGACTGTGCATAATAGTTGAAAGTCTTCTCTTTTTGCTTGTTTGAATCACTATAATCAAGGCTATGGTTTGCTTGATCAGCTTAAATTAAAGTCAAAGGAGCTGAACCTGCTCTAAGTTGCAAGAATTTGGTGAGATTAGGAGATTAGGTTGGAACCAAATGGATCACCTTTTGGAATTATTGTTTCAAGAACTTGTGATTCTTTTCCTGTTGAATTATTCCTCCTAATGAAATGTGTTTGATGGTTTGGTCCACGTCATTATTTTACCTGCCCCACCATTTACAATCTTTTCGGGATTATTTATTACAACAATTTTTTTTATTGTTTAGTTTAATTTAGATTTAGCCTCTGTTTGATCTCTTTATCAAAATATATTATAATTATATCTATTATTAATTTAACAACTATTTATTTATAATTATAAATTTCAAACTTATATTAAATATACACTACTCATTTCTCCTCTTTGTAATTTCTCTTTATAAATCAACTACTGAAACAGGCATTTAGAGTTATGAAGTCAATACTCAATGGTTGAATTTACCTGTTGAATTTTATTTGTTTTGCAACAGTTTCTTGGGATTTGCTGCCTGGTAGAGACAATTATGTTATCGAAACAAGAAGCTTCAAAGCCACCGCCAATCTGTTTTTATATGAAATTATTACTCTTTTAATAGAACTAATATAACACTCGTGCGATACACGAGAAGAGTCACGTTAAAAAATATAACTAATAGAAATTTGAAAAGTGAATGAGAAATATTTATGCATCAGTTGAAAATATAAAAACATGAATGTACATTAACAGAAAGAGTCGAAAACAATTAGAACAATAAGCTCAGTAGTGGAAGTCTTTTTCTATATTCAGTTGGACCAATCCATTTGCATGACATGGTGCACGTAGGTCTTTATTTACTACACATAACACATCATTCTAATGTTGAAAACTTAAAGAATATATCCTAGTGCCATATTAATCAAATCGCATGCTTGAATTATGAATTGATTCTTTGCATTCTCAACATATTTGAAAATTTAGAATTTAACATTTTATGATTTGAAAATTCAAATTAATGAAAAATGGAACTATTACGAAAGAAGAATAAATAGTTGTGAGAAACTTTTTATATTCATTCATATAACCTAAGAAATTTATTAGAGCTATGATATTTTGACAAACAAATCTAAATGCAGAAACATCTTAAATTTTCAATTTACGGCTCATTTTGCTAACACATTAAAAATGTTTAAGAAAAAAGAAAAAAACTAACCATGTAAGCTTTGTCTGTTTCCAATCGAGCCAAAATCTCTCTAGAAAAGTTATTGACATTTAAGTAAAGATGATTTAGTATAACCAAGTTAAGAATAACCTTTTAAAGTTGTAGTGCAAGTAAAAAAATGTCAAGTGCTAGCTCTACCAACTACCGATGATAGCATTCTGAGGAGCTCTTCTTACAGAGAAATAGAAGCCACGCGATCTTTTTTATTACATGCATTTTCCATAAACAGCCCACAATGTGTTTGCTATATAGCACCAATTGATGGCGCAGAAGCCACAGTTGATTTAGATTAATAATAATATATAGATATAAATTTTAATTAATGATAATTTGAGAGTATTATTATCTTTTTATGTAAAAAAAAATATATTATATAGCGATTAAAAAAGTGAAATTCAATGTTAAAATTACCAAGTTTTAAAGGTTAGAGTTCAATTGCATAATAAGAAGAAAAGTTGGGGGTTAAATTGCGCTAATTCGTCATTTCAAAATAGAAAGGAATAAAATAAAACAAAATAATAATGAAAAATAAAATATGACATCAACTATGACGTCAGCAATTTGGGAGGGAAAACTTGTTTAGACTACTTTTGATTTAGATATATATAGATTTGACTCTGTAATTGTATATGCTGCCACTAGCAAGGCATGATTCTTGCAACATTTGAAGGAATGCAAATACAATATTAGCATATGTAAGAAGCAAGTTTCATCATTTAAAATATATGCTAAAATGGGTGCATGGAAGAATTGAATTTGATCAAAGCAACAAGTGTCTTGTATCATTACATCACAAGATAAATATTGTGGCATAATATCAACTACTGATATCATTTGTAAGGGTGGTGATGGTACTATGACACATCTCCGTCTAGTGCTGTTACATGTACTTGAAAACCACTACGGGAACATCGTTTGGTAAGATTGGAAAAGAAGAACTAAAATATAAAAATTGCATTTAAAAGGAAACGAGATCTTGGTAAGAGTTTCCCACCACATTCAATTTACTTGCAAATTGAATTCATACGAGTTATGAAAGCGATCTCTCTTTCTATACCAATACAATGTTTCATGATATCTTTTTGACTAGTGATTCTCTTATGAACGTACCAGATATGCAAAATTAGAATGAATCAACAGAATATGGAATATAAAGTGCAATGACTTTTAAAAGTCATATCCATCATTAATCTTGTATCCTTTCACATCAAAAAATACAAGCAGCCTGAATATAGAATTGCCTTCCACAGAGAACGCTGTAGAATTATATACAGTGCTTGCACAAGAGAGGGTTCTCAGTTTTACCTTCTATGTAGTTGTACAGAAGGTAGAAATGGTGCGTTTTTGCTTCCCCTTCTCAGCATTATTAGTAATCGAATCATTCATCTGGTTTCCTTAAACAAATGCAATTACCAGCAAAGCTTACGTAGAAGAACGGCTGACCTGGGAAAAACATTTGCTGCTGGAAATTCCTCTTTCCCAAAATCAGTTGATCTTATAATACAACTTCACAGCTCTACCAAATTTCAGACCCCCAAGTTCAGCCAATATTAGGACTGAGAACACTATCAGTTTCCTTTTTCCCCAAAGAAGAACCTTTACAATGAATGCTGTATCGAATCTGATACTGGAATGAAAAATGTACAAGAAAACATGTGTACAAGAAGACACAATTTGCAGACTTCTATCCTATAACTTCTCTTAGATCAACAACGATTCATCAGATCGGAAGAGCGTCGTGTACACGTCTGAATATTTCACTTTAACTCGAATCATCCCATTCTCTACACATAGTTTCGCACCTGTAACCACCCAATACCCTGGTGGATCTTCAGGTCCCCTCACCATTTCTTTTGTGTCAACAAAATGTGACATTTTTGGAGCTCTTGCTGGGGAAGGTGGTCCCCCTGGATAAACTGCAGAATTCAAATCTGCCTTACCTGGGGGCTTCTCGGGTTGATTCAATGCAGTGCTGAATGGAACACTGATCAACATTGAGATCAATCCCGATTTTTTGGATGAGGATGTGGGTCCATCCCATTCTGACCTACGTATTATGGCAGATGCTACCATTGAGAATCCAAGCCTTAGGAAAAGGACCTTCTTCATGCCTATACCCTTGACCTCAAACCAGGCTTTTGTCACAATTGAGGCTGAGTCATCGATCCTTGCTCCGTGATACTCTACTGGAGCAGTGCATATGTGGGAGAATGTGCTCCATTTAACAGGTTCAAAATATCCTCGTTCTACGGGTTCATCCACCGGCTCATAACTATGATCATGCGTTAGCTGAAGGGAATTGGGAAGTGTTGACAGATGCTGCAGATGGATAGCCAGGTGATCGCTCCTCTTGCCTTCCAAGTACAAGCGAATTCCAGTCACTGGTCGATTTCCAGTGTCAACCTGCGGTTCTCTCAGCTTAAAATATTCAATAAAATATCAATTATGCAAAGATAATAAATTCTTCAAAGAAAAAACTAAGGGAACTTTGAGATATAGCACCAAATTTGCAGCTATTGTACCATTTGTTGTCTCTCAAAGAAAACAGTACAATGAAGATAAAGCTCAAGCAGGTTTGGGTTCCTCTCGTAAAAACTTTGATTTTCCAATTATGACAAGAACTTGCTATGCAAAAGTAATACAAACAGAATGGCATTTTTAAGCCACTAGCTATCAGAAATCACCTTCACAGTATTGACATAGAGCTTAGGACCCATAAGAGTGAACTGTAGTGAGGGAGATCCTTTCTTCTTGCGACGAGGACCAAGTGGATGGTCGTTGTATGCAGGAGCCCACTGACGGGCCAACTGGAATTCTAAGAATTGACTGAGTTCTTCTAGTGGTGGTTTGTCTGTGGACAAAAACCACAGATAAATGATATCAGCAACAGGTTTCATAGCATTTAGAAGACTTCATCGAGCAAGAACAATATTTATACACAGTTCTACTTCTACGATCAACATACAGAAGCAAGCATTTTACTTAAAGCCTCATACAAGGAAAGTGATGTTGGAAAGCGATGCATTTCTACGAGACAAATAGTAATGGTAATGAAACTATATGCAAGTCAGATCTGATTTAATATAATTAAATGGCATACTCACATCGCAGGTATAGATTAATTGCATGGCTTAAAAATCCACTACCACGAACACCACTCAAAAGAGATGCTATAGGTACAAAAGACAATGATATGACATTTGGAGACTGTGATACAGTTGAAAGCCACTGCTTATGACTTTGGCCCCTATCAATGCCTCCCTTACGAATATGAATACTCAATATATCCTGCATCAAGAAACAAATCCCTTAACTTGTATGAATAACCTGGAGAGCAAGTCAATGTGAAAATTAAATAAGATACTCACATCATTTTTGGAGTGAGAAACAACTGAAGGTCTCATTGCATTTACAAATGGTAAATTAAGATCCCAGCTCATTTGTTCTTCCTGTGAACACATGAATTTGAAGGAGAATGGATCAGCCTAACAAATTAAGCAGAGAATAACATCATTTAATATTTGGTCATAGCAAGTGTTAATACCATATGCCCCTAATCGTTTACTGTGTCCGCGCCTCCCTTCCCCACCGCATTTAAATCCACATACAATAGATGTGCTACTTTCATAAATCAAGGTAACACAGAAGGTAAATGATTTATCTACATGAGTTTGTATAGCAGATATTCTTACTCAGTTACTCGTTCTACAGCCTATGCAGAAATGGTTGTCGTTTCTAGTCCTAACTTTTTGTTCACCAATTATTAGAAAATATGTAAATATTCAAAGTTTCCAAATGTAACAAAGCATTTCTACTTCAACTTAAATTATTCCAAATATCATTGGAACTTTACTGAAGTCAATGTTCATAAATTATGGAGGTGGAGGAAGATGGAATTGTATTATTATGCAGCAGAAAAAGAAAATGAGAAATCTGGTAGAAGCAACCTTCATATGGCAACAAGGCACCAATACATGTAGCCATCACAATAGAATAGTAGCTAGCAATACATGATACAACATAAGGCTACTAGAGAAGACCAATTGTAGTGGCAATGAAGTATCATCTTTAAGATTTCAAGTACCTTTAGCTTTCCTGACAAATTATCAGCTTTTGGTACTGCGCTTTCATTTACTTCTTCGTCGAATTTGTCATCAGCTAACTGTTTCAACAACTTCTGCACTTCTGTTGGCTGAAGATTTGAATTTTGAAGATGCTTAATGTGAATTACATCCTTACCTCCCATCTTAACCCCAACAATGATGTGGGTGCCGTACTTTTCAATAAACCTGAAAGAGGCAATTTTGATTCTCAAGGTCAAAATTTTTACAAGTAAAACTCTTCCGATCTCAATTTCTCAACTTCTCATTGCAAAACAGCCATTCATGCAAATTAAAGAAACAAAGAATATTAAAGAATCAAAAGATGCCAGACATTCTCCTGCTACAGGAACAAGTTCATCATATTAGTTAAACACATTTCAGTGGAACATAGTTTAAAGTGTGTAGAACTTTCTAAAAATACTTGAAAGGCAATGTTGATAGACCACTTTAAGTTTCAAAACGAATGTCCATGCACCAAGAAAATGAGCATTGGGTACAGACAATTAATTTAACCATAGAACATGGACTTCACAAGTAAGAAATAACTACCAAGAATAAACATTCCTCATAGAGCTTCTACTACTGAGAAACAGCTTCTAAACAAACAAAGGAAGAAAGCTTCAGCTAATTATCTTACTCAGCCAGAGCAACAGGATCCCAGGAAGAAGGAACTTCTTGCTTCAGTTGATCAGATAGAGCTAGCTGAGATCTCGCCAACTCAATTGTGTACAAAGTAATGAACCAACCGTCAAGAGCAAGAAGTTTAGTCATAGATGTATCCTTCTGCCAGCATCCCTTGTAGCCAAACATTGCGTTAAAAAGACCAGAAGGAATTTTACCCGACAAAGATAATTCCTGGTTAAAATGCTCTGACATCTGCATATAATTCAAATAATACTTGCCATTAGACAAAAGTGACTCAGTGAGAGGTTCATGATGTAAAGTATAGAGTCAAAGTCAACAGATCAAGAAATATGAATGCTTGTGTAATGACATTTCATAACAAACAATCCCTACTGTCCAGGCACCACACTGAGGTTTAGTACTTCTCCGCTACAAGAGGGATCTTTGACTTTTATTTTGTTTCATTACATTAGTCTTGAATTGGTTCTCTCTTTTACATAGGCACAATTGGCTAGTTTTCTCCAGTGAACTGACATATTAGTAATTGAGGAAAGTAAGTTATTAATTTAAATATCTGAATTATCAAAATTTCCATCCATAAACCATAAAATAGCCTTGACATAACGGCTCTGTATTGAACTTCGAGGATCATTTACCGCCCAAATGGAAACTAACTGATACTTTTCTAAGATATATGTCCAAATATTACTTATAAGAGAAATACAATTTGAAAATTGCAATGCTCTATCAGAACTATGTCCTGAAAGTTCTACTGGCTCAGCAGAGAAACACTAGTAAGAATGTCATTCAGGTTTATTCAAAAACCATTGCACCAGCAACACCTAAGAATACAATCTTCATATAGATGTCAGCATTACATGTCAAAGAAAAAGAACTAGAAACATTAAGAAAAAGAAAAATAATAGGCCAGAGAGAAACTGTTTATAAGCAGCGTGTTCAACAACTCCAAGACTCCAAAGCAGAGCCGGTCACAGTTGAGTTCAAATTTTGAATACAGCAACTATTTTAGTTATTCTGGAGCAAAAAACAACTCTTGTTGACCAAAATGAAATTAGAAAACTACGCTTTACTTGCTCCCTTAACCAATAAGTTTGATTTTCCATGAAAGGACAAAAGAGCAAATATCCACAAACTTGAAAGTGAAAAATGGGAATTTGTGTTTTAGCTACAAACCATCAATCTTCTATATTCAAATTTGATTATCACCAATCATGACAAGAAATCAATTGCAAGTTAATTGCTTCGACACTTTCCAGCTCAAACTAACATGTTCAATTAAATAAAACACGAAAACAAAAGTTCCACATTGATATTCCAATAAAGAAAAAAGAAGAAGAAAGAAAGCAAGCACAAAAGGCAGCATCAACAACCTGATTGAAGGAAATAGCATCCGACCGGAACCTAGTGCGTTCACCTTTATCACACTTGATTGATGCCGAAACACCGGGAATGACCACGCCACCTGGCACCACCAGGTCCTTCGTCCGGGTCCGGTCCATCTCGATCAGGCCCAAACCTTTCGGACCCACTTTGGCGGCCGATAACCGGATGTCCGACGTCAAATCGTACCCGAACCCGATTACAGACACAGCCTTCTCCGCCGCAGCCTGGGGGTCCATCCTAACGTTGTTGTTAGGATTGTACGCCATGGAATCGAGGTTGCTGGGAAAATGGTTTTACAGGGCTTTGTTGCTTGTTGAAAATGGAGCCAAATTGAGGAGTGCTAAGAGCGCTCCACAAAGAAGCAATTGACTAAAATGACCTTGTCAAGAATAATGAAGCAAGAATATTATTTGAATAAAATTCTCCTGATTGACCGAAATAATCCAATGTTTGATGGTGTCATTTATATTTATAGTGAATGACTAGCAAAAGCAAATCTGATGTAGTACTTTTCTTGGAATTTTCATGAAAAAGTTATGAGCTTTTCTTTTCTTTTATTCCTCTTATTATCTTCGTCTTAAATAAAATTGAAAGGAATTGTCATAGAAGATAAAATCATCAAGGAGTGTTTAATTGGAGGATGAAAAAAGAATTGATGTTTATTTTTCATGAAAAATTTTTTCTATCTCCCCATAAGAATTCATTTTGTTTGATTTTAGAGAAACTCTACGTTTTTATTTTAAATGGAAAATATTTTCCATGAAAAATAAAACTGTACTTGATTGGTCCAGAAAAACTTAAGTGGCCCGTGAAAGGCATGGACATATTGCAAATTATAGTTGTCAAATGAAAGCTTTGGGCTGAGATTGCAGCTACAATGGTAAAACAGTAAAGGCCATAGAATATTAATAAATTTTCATAAAAAAATTGAAGGGTTATTGGCAAACTAATCATAATTAATTTCCACAGTGATAATAATTAGGTTAAACAGTAAATGTTATAAATTCATAAGTTTGACGGTTCTTATCGATGAATGGTAAATGCGTCCTCGGTAGAGAGACAAAAGAGCGGGGACAAGGGCAAGTTTTTTTCAGTGGAGTGGAAGTATGAAAGTTTGGAGGGGGAAGTAGGAGCGTTGAATCGGTAAACTTTCAAAAAAACGCGTGGGACAAATGACACATTTGTGTATTGCGTGTGGCAATGTGTATATTACTACTACTGTTTCTCATGTTGACTTTGACTACTAACGGTGTGAATGAGAATTGTTGAATTGTAGGCGCCCTGGCGGCTGTTTCCCGGTAAAAATTGACACCCTGGATTGGTATTTTAACTATATTGTTCCCCCGGTTTTGCGATGTCGTTTCGGTCTTCTCCACTTGTCATTCCGGAAATATTTATAATTTTTTTAATTGATAATAGAATAAAATAAAATTGACCAGTATTCTATGGTATACTCAACCGTCAACGATACAGAGGTCACGGTGAGTCGGTCGGTAAGCATTTCTAATGCAATAATAATGTCTACTTAATATATGTGACAAATGCACTCTATTATTCGAAAAAATAAAGAGAAAGAGAATCTAAATATATTAATCAGACATATAATAAATAGAAATAGAAAATGTAAAACTAATAAATATTGGGAGACATTGTAGTAGGTAGAAGTAGCACAATATTGTCCTAGACAAAATCTGTTATACGGCACCATCAATTTTTTTTTTCCATAATCAAGAATATTCTCTTAACATTGTTGTCTTGTATATGCTTTAATGTTATTCAGCCGTGGATAAATTAAGTTCAGGACGTCATCAATTTTTTTGAGTGTGTTCAAGAAAATCGTAGAAATCGTTTATTCTCTCAAATCCGTCTCAGATCATAGTCCATTCTTCTTACACTTAAAAACCATTGCCGCCTAAAGCTTTTGTTGAATAATTTCATCAACTGTTATCCATTATTTCATTAAAGTTTCCAACAAAAGATACTTATGTTCCTTTCCAAATAATTCTCCAAATCAGTTGCTTATTTTGCTTCATGGTGTACCTAAGAGTATTTGTAACAATATCCATTGGACATATATGTGATAAATGAAATAAACATTACAATCAAAACATTTTTCAATGACACAATATGCATTATGAATGTGTGACACTTTATTATTGGTAAATAAGAAAAACAAAAACAAAAAGAGAGAGAAAAATCTAAAAATATTAATGGAAAGATAAATAAATAGAGTGAAAAGGTGTAAAAATAGTAAACATTGGTAGTACAGTGTTTGGCATTTATCATATTGCATCATCGTTTTTTGTCATTTATCATGAAATATTCTCTTAACATTGTTAATGTTCTTTAGCAGTGGATAACTGAAATTCAAGAAGTCATTAATTTTCTTGAATGTGTTCAGGAAAATCATTGAGATAAATTTACTTTCTCTCTTATAGATCTGTCACAAATTATAGTCTATTTTTCTTATAAAAAAATATATAGGAAAATCCTATTTGTAGTACATAAATGTTAACCACCATTAGGTTATAATTTAATTTTAAGTGTAATGTATGAGACAATAAGATACAATCAAGTGTAATTGTGTAACAAAATTATGTAAGTGGAGATAACTAGTCTGTTTGTTGGATTATTATTCTTAAAGAGACTAGTGTAGGCACGTAAGCAAATCATAATTGTATTTATATCTTCACAAGAGCATAATTGATTTATTGTTATTGTTATCTCACCATCTCCTCTATCTTCGAGTTCATCATCCACCACCGCCACACGCCTCCCTTGCCCGGCTCGAAGTTCAATCACGTTCGTTGGCCACCGCTGCCATTACCATCCTTCACCATCATCGACGTAAATCCATGTGATCTTCTAGATCTCTCTCTCATATCGATGCAATTATCGTTCGCCATCCTCGCACACATTGCAATTACCTTTCAGATCAATCAATCAAATCGTGAAACTTTTAGGCCGATCGAAGACGTTGATTGTTGTGAATTTAGGGTTCCAACGATATGTGATTTTAGAGATCTGATCGGTGATATCATATTGGTGTTGATGTTTCAGGTTCCGATAGGGTTCTGATATGGGGAATTGGGTTCCGGTAGATTTGTGATGGCTGTCGTAGTCTAGATTGTGGTAGTTGTGGGGTTTCGACAAATTTGTAGTGGTTGTGACTCGTTGGAGTGGCAGTGTGACGATTGTTTTTGTGACTTGCCATGAGTGGCTTTTTGACTCGCCAGACTTGAGTTGCAATTGATTGGCGATGGTGATGTGACAGATGGTGTGTTGGTGCTGCGACGGATTGTTTTGTAATAATTTGTGACTAATAGTAAATATATATGTGACATGCGAGATAGATGACTGTGACCACCTAATTTTTTTAAGGAAAAAATGGTTAATGCAACAGGTGTCAAAGCGGGTGGGCCGGGCTGGGTCGAGTCAGCCCGCAATGGAAAATAGCCTGCACAAGCGTGCTTCTGGTCCGAGTTTTTTTGTCTATGGCCCAGCCCACCCGCATGGCCCATGTGGGCCTCTTTTTTTCTTTTTTTGGCCACATTTTACATTTAAATTTTATAATAAATACACTACAATTAAAATATTTCAATGGGAAATTTGCCACATTTTTTATAGATATCACTAGTTTTTTAGATTTTTAAATTCTAATAAGTAAATATATAACAAGATAAAATTAAATTTTTTAATAATAAATTTCAAATATTTTATTGCATAAAAAAACCTTGAAATCATAAATTTATATAACCGACAATTAGGTAGTTTTAAAGCTTAAACTTTTGAAATTTAAAACATAACAACAAAACAACCATTCATTAATTTTCATCAACCAAATATCTCTTACAAGGAAAGTTTGTGCATATATTGAATACTAATATTATCTTACTTTCTCTTGTATGAGGAATACCATATATATTAGGTATCTTTATTTATTGACTTGTACAAAAACTCAAAGACTACGTTATATATATGGGACATTCTCTTGTGTGGGGTATCAATCCTAGAACGGCACTAAGAGAATCAAGTACACGACCAAAGCAAGTTTTCTTCTTGCATCAATCTTCATGCTTTCAAAAGCTGTGTTTAAGTTTGACATCCATCGGAGTACGTTGGTAGGTGACCAACATTATGCAAGGGACTTTCCATATAAGTTTGAAGGGTTTAGGAGTTTAAACATTTGTTGATGAGTTCAGGAGATCTTTGGGTGTTTGATGTACGTTTCAGGAGAAACACGATAGAGAATAAGAGAATGAGCAGTGGGAATTGTTTTCATAACACGACAAATGGCGAAAAGAAGAGAGTTCTTTTATAAGTTTCCTTTTTGTGTGTTTAGCGTATATTGCGATATCACTGACTCTTTTTTCTCTGTACTAAATATTTACAAGTTAGTGGATCATTTGTCTCGTGGCATCAGTGCCAGCTGTTTTTCCCTTTAGGGTTTATGCGTCAACAAATCTGATGTTCATTCTGTGTTTTTTTTTCACTAGATTACGAGTTACTGTTCATGTCTGGCGAATTAGGATATATCTTGCTTTGCTTACGCTGATTATAGCTTTGATTCGATCTAGGCAGACCGTGATATATCTTGTCTTGCTTACGCTGATTATATCTCTTATTCGATCTAGATATATCCTATCGTACTTGATCAGACTGATTGTGAATTAATTTATTACTATATGTGCTACAATTAGTTATCTGTGTTCTTTGCTAAATTGATACAAAATTTATATTGAAAATTATTAGTCAGATAATTAATTAAGTACATCTAGACTAGGTAACTCAATTTTTTCACATAGGCCTCCCGCTTGTGAATCCTAACTACCGCTTGGGGTAGGGGTGGGGATGGGGTGGGTAGGTGTTTTAGTTTTTTATTATTTTTAAACCTTTAAAAAAAATTTAAAATATTTAAGGGGGGTATAATCGCCATTTTGTTAAAATTTTTGCCAAACAATAAAAATAGGGACGATTTGTGTGTATTTTTCAAAAGTTGGGGGCTGTGGGGTGTCTTAACAAAGGTTGTGGATGATTTGTGGAATTAACCATTATTAATATATGGGTAAATTTCGCAAAAGGTCTCTAACCTTTGAAAATGTATTAATTTCATCCATATTCTTTTTTTAACCCATGGAGTCCCCAACTTTTTAAAAACTAGCATGAAATGTCTCATTGATCATTTTCCATCTAATTTCACCGTTAAATCCATAAAAAAGGGCATTTCTACCCTTAACTTTATTAGATAAGAAAAATAAGATAGAAAATAAAAAAGAAAAAAAAAAGAAAAATACTATTTAAATAATAAGAAAGAAATCTTTATCTCCTTCAGATATTGACCCAGCCATTATCTCTAATACTTTCGTTACTTCACTTTTCCGTTTCTATGGTACAGAGGCTTTGATTCGTAATTTATTCCCAGAAATTGAAGTATCGAAGTGCTAGTGGTTGTAACAACTAGGTCAGTTCTTTCTTATTATTTAAGTAGCCTTTTAGATCGGAAGAGCGTCGTTTTTTAATCTTGCTTTTTCTATTTTATTTTCCTTATCTAATAGAGTCAAGGGTAAAAATATCTTTTTCCATGGACTTAATGGTGAAATTGGATGGAAAATGTTAAGGACTGTTCATGCTAGTTTTCAAAAGGTTGAGGACTTTGAAAAAAAGAATATGGGTGAAATTGATACATTTCACAAAGGTTGGGGACCTTATGTGAAATTTACCCTTAATGTATTGATTCTACCATTTTTTTTTTTTTGTGAGAAAGTATTGATTCTACTTTAAGATCGTGTTTTAGTGGAATATGGTTATATTTTCCTTTTTAATGAAGGTGTTAAATTGGACATAGAAATGAAAGAAATGAAATTTGATTGATTGGGACCTTATCAAAGCAGCAGAGGCACGGCCGGCAACAGGACATGAAAGATTCTTTGTAATTTTCACGTAGCTGCCACACCGCTTTGCAGGCACCGTTTTCTTATAGATAGAAAAACAATGGAGAGCGGCCCAATGGACATGGTACAATGATAAAGAAAAAGGTTTGGAGTGATTCACTCGTAAATTGGATTTTGTGCGTACGAGTGTTTTATTGTAAGTGGAGATCACTATGGTTGCCAAACATAGCGTTGGTGACTAGTGTTTACACTCATTTGCTTTTCATTTTCAATTTCTAATGAATTGCGCGCAGTCAATATAGTAAGTTTAATTTGTGCGCTTATCCTGATTAATTTGTGCACTTATCCTAATCCCAATCTCCCACTATACGCCTGACGGAATTATCCTGTCACGTGTGTATTTGACGAGATATGATGAGAGATGATTTTACCTAATACACATTAAAACGTTGCAAAATCACGTGTTTGAAGTGTGACCTCTCGCAATTAGATTCTAGGGTGTAAAGCTTGAAGTTATTCGCGATTCCCATATTAGAATCCTTCAGTGCAAAACTAATTAGACTTTTGTAGGATGAGATATTACACACAAGAGAAGAACATCAGCTCACACAGAAGATTGAAGACCCATCACAGTTCACAGGATTCACGTTAAGTAGTTAGTATAAGTAACAAATCCTAAAAATGTTACCGTACCATCAACTGGTACCATTATGAAACGAGTGGCAAGTCCTCTCATTCAAAAATATCAATCAAAATTAAATAACTGTCTACCTTTAATAGGAGGGGAATCAGTTGCCGAGTCCGCCTCCACATGACCCTTTGGTAACAATACCAATAATTTGTACTATAATATTCATTCATGTTATAAACATGCATGTAATACAATATTTTAGTTTTCTTTAATTAATTAATGCTGTCCCGTCCATGTTTATCCCGCGTGCAATAAGTATTGTATGCATACTCATAGCACTACAACATTCGAAGTGCAACCACACTGACACGGGACGGGCATTGAAACTCACTAGAAATTTTTTTTGTTGTAGTGTGGCAGACATAAAGATAAAGCATATAAAGTGTAAAATTGTGAGTGCTTTTTGAATCCATCACCTTCAGTAATAAATCTTCGAGATTATGAAAATGTGAAATCAAAAGGTAATATTTTAAATGTAATACCGTTTTATTGATGAAACTGTTTATGTAATATAAGTATTCAATAAATTTGTGCCAAATAATAATGTTATCTTTTTTCACTTTAAAAAAAAAAAAAAACAGTGTTATTTTTTTATGTCACATTTTCATATATATATATATTTATATTTATATATCCCTATAATTGCTCCCTTTAGTGTTGGTATCTCTTTTGTTGCAGCGTTTGAGAATTTTATGACCAATTACACGCACAAGAACTGCTTACATCCGCAGTATGAAGTGTTTGACTAGTAAATAATTTAATGGCCGCCCTTGTCAATTTCTATCTGGTACAGATTGCACATTATTGAGTAATCCGTCCACCGTGGTTGACAACAAATATATATACACGTGTGTGTACTGTATATTACTACGTTGATAGGTTATTATAATAATGATTAATGACGTGAATGAATGAATTTATTGCTACATGTCACTCTTCTATTAGTTGATATCAGTCCGATCAATTTGCTTAGACCATCTCTAATATAAATGTTTAGTCTTGAGGTGACGCAAATGAGGGATATAGATTTTTATAAATTTTGCCTCTGTAACTGATTCTCACGCCACAGTTCAAAAAAAAAAAAGTGATTCTTCCCCCATAATTTTTAGAAGGAAATCATTGAACAATTCAAAATGAGATAATCGATATATAGAAGAATAATGATAAAAATATCACGAAAACAAAAGTTAATGGCTCAATCTAAAAACTTAAAAAGATGAAAGATATTCAATACAATTAGTGTGTGGTGTATTTAGTAAAAAACGTGGTATTAATATAACTCTCCAATTGAATATCCATGCATCATCCATTGTTAAAAATACCAACTAAACTAAAGATTACTTCGGTCTAGAGTCTAAATAAATAACAATACTCTTTAAAAACTAAAACTTGTTATGGAAAATACTTTTTGAAAAAAAAATTATCAATCTTTCGAGAAATTTAAAATAACCTAAAAGATGAAACTATGAAAATGTCAAACGTCAATAATGTTGTTACGACTTTAGACAAATAATATGGTAATAATATCAACCGTTGATATGATTTGATGAGGATGTGGTAATTAGTAATTTTCTTATATTTTACTATATATCACAGTCTAGTGCCTTTCCTACAGTACACATGATGCTTGACATATAACATCCCTAAATAGTTGTTATATTGTTAAATGAAAACACACAACTAAACATGAAATATGAGAAAATACCATGTTCGTACCCTAACAGGGTGCTCCATACCAATCAGTAACTCACATATGAGTTTAAGGGTCTCAAAAATATGGTTCAAGAACCTATATGTGAATTCCTCATTTGTTTGAAGTACCTTAATAGGATACTTTTGGAGTACCTAAATTTATTCCGTGAAATACATATTGTAATCACTGTATAAAGTGCCAACCTATAATTATTTTGAGACATCCCAATTCAAATAAAGTTAACTAGTGTACGGATGACTAATTTTTTTGATATTACAAAGAGATTGTAGGTAAAGGGATTTGAACACTTAACCAAGGGCTTAAAAAATAATTAGGGTGCTATTAGACCATATGAGCCATGACACGAAAGACTAATTTTAAAGGTAAGATAAGAAGGAATTAAAGAAGAATGTAAAAAATTAGAGGGATTTGAAGAGGAATGTTAAAAAAAAAAAGGACTAAAAAAACAGCAATGTATGTTTTTGTTGCTTGATACAAACGTGAGGTCGGATCATAGATATTTCAACTACTCATGTATTGTTACATATTCATAGAGGTTTATTGACATACCCTCGTATTAAAATTTTTGGCGGAAACACAAAAGTAACCAAGGGGAAATTTTATAGTAAGGTTTAAAGCTTAGACAGTAAACAATGATGTGGCATACCATCAGCACACTATCACACCAACACAAATTATATTAGCAACTGTAATATATTATATCATATTAGAGCACTTCTTTTTTCTTTGCAAACAAAATTTTTTTTTAGGGGAAAAATATATGGAAGAAAATGAACGGGAAAATGATGGGAAAAAGGTAAATTGAAGGCTAAATACTCTTTATTTTTTCTCTTTTTAAATTCACCTACTATGATTTGACTGTTGATTTGACAACTACTCAACTATCACCATACATTTCAAACTTCAATTAAATTTTTACCACTTATTTCCACTCATTATAAATTCTTTTTATAAATTGAAAAAATAAAGAGCTTCAAATAAGCTCTAAATTTGGTCCCTCATTTGATTTTTTACCTCAAATTTGTCAAGATTTTTACCCTTAACATTATTTAGTAAGAAAATTTAAATTTGAGTTTTTCCTTCCTCATTGAAAGTGATATATTCTATGTGATACCGCAAAACCTCTAGGAATTTTCAGGAAATTTTAGGGGTAAGAAGCAGACAAAATTCAAAGAGACAGCTGCCCAAAAGCCGGCACATGACCCACGCGTCCGAAATTCCCTCTCCAAACAGGGACCTATTTTTCTCTTAACCCAATCCAAAAATAGCACCAACTTTTGGTCCCCCAACCCTGAAAATAACCTCCAACTGTATGCCTGGCGGGCATTTCAAGTTATTTGTCTAATAAATTCTCGTCATTTGTGTATTTAACAGAATGTGAGGCCCCAACCCTACCACTGGAAATGTTTGCACTGAACGTACACTAGTCACAAAAATTGATATCAAATTACATATCAAAATTACTGGAGTTTGTTTCTCATTTATTTATGGGAAATTGCGATCAAATTGATTCATTTTGTAATTTTTCTCCGCGGCCCATTCTACCTCTCATTTCGGTCTTCAATAAGTTTACTCTAGATAAGTGCTTAGTTGCAAGAAATATTCTAAATGGACAAAAATAGAAACCAAGAAGTTGACAAAAATGACAAGTGACTCATGTAATTGAGATTTGTGTAAATATGATGTGATGTATTGAAAAATAAAGTGTTATCATGTGTCAGTTTTGTTTAAATTTTTATATCCCTTTATGTTCTCATGGCACAACTCTTACTACAATGAGCTGTACTATTTGAACAAAAACACATGTAAAAATTCTGACACAATCCTGTTTTTCAACGCATTACATCACTTTTACATCAACACTAATCACTTATGACACATGTCACTTTTGTCACCTTTGTTGTATCTTCTTTTGTTCACTTAAAATTTTATATCTTATACAACTTAAGGCATCCAAGATTCTTTCCTTGCACAAATTATGGTTGTTTATAACAGTGGGCAATGTAAAAATGACCTGCATCACAGCATCAGCACTTTCGGTGACACAAGTCAAACCGAGTCGGTGATTCGTTGATCTGGTATAATAATAAATTGAAGAGTATAATTTAACCAGATTATTATGCCAATTGATTGATTCGTTAATGATTCAGTTTTTTACGAAGGATTAAAATAAGAAAATTCTAACAACCAAGGATTACTATGAATCTGTTTCAAAATATTATCATAGAAAAGCTCGAAAATCTTACGTATTTACAAATAGTACTTAGATGCTTACTCCGATTTAAAAAGTTTATGAAAATGCTAAAAACAGAACAGAACTATAAAAGCTCCAAAACTACGCCGTTGTTTAGTGCTTACATCCACAGAGGTGGAGGCTCGTTCAAGTCTATGGCCAACCCACGTCTCACCATCCCATAATATTTTGCTTGTCCATCACCAGGCTCCGCCGCCGGCGTCTCAGAACCACCGGCGGCGGGAACCTCAGGCAAGCTCCGATCGCCGGCTCTGAAGCTCACGTCGTTGAGCGCATGCACCCCACTACGCCGGAGTATGTTGTTGATCACCACCCCGCCAGCAGGGGACGAGACGGAGCGGGGTTCGGTGGAAATGTTGAGGTTCAAAGACAAGCCGCTAGGCGTTGGTGCCGGAAAGTTAGTTTTGGCTTTGGCGCCGCGGAGGGACCTGGCGGCGCCGTCGTAAGCTAGTGCGGCTTCCTCCGGGGTGTCAAAAGTGCCCAACCAAACCCGGGTTTTCTTCCAAGGGTCGCGTATCTCGGCTGCGTAGCGGCCCCATGGACGCTTTCTGACTCCTCTATAATGACCCTCACGTGTGGACGCCATGGGAGAAGAGAAGAGAAAAGTGAGAGCGAGACAGAGTGGGTTTCAGTGAGAGAGAAATGATGGGAGAGGAGGTGTTGAGAGAGTTGTCTTGCGGAGAGGGTGGAAGGGCCCACGGAGACCTACCCCCCTACCCAACCGCGTAATCGTCGGCTGGGCGGCACGAAACCTTGTGTGGTTGTGTAACACGAGACCCATCTTTTTGATTCAATGCCAGTAAACCATTTGGCGAGTGTTAGGCGCCAAACATTGGCCCTCACGTGAGTCTATAGACTTGACAATTAATATTAACACATCAATTAATAGGTAAGGTTATTTTATGGATAATAATGTAGTAGAATATTAGTGATATTTAACACCAGTCTAAGTATCAATTAATATTATAATAAATGCGTCAGTTTCATTAGTAGAATCAACATCTAGTGTCATAGGTACCGATAACTAACACTGGATCATTAGATGATAGCAGTTTCACTGTTCCAGTGGTGGGGGAATATCAAGGGGAAAAAGCTAAAGTAATAAAGTAAGAGCTTGTTTGATGCTCTTTATTTTACAAATTTATAATTTTACCTACTATTAATTTAATATTTGATTTTATAACTATTTAATTACAACTACATATTTTAAACATTTTTACATTCTCAATACACATTATACCTATCTCATTATAAATTCTCTACATTTTGACAAATAAAGAGTATCAAACAATCTCTAAGGTGGAGTGGAGAAGCTATTTTCAAAATGGGAAGAAGAACCTAAAAGTTTAATTATTTGCAGGAAGTTGAGCAAAGGGGGAAAACACCCACTCACCACTAGAAACTCTCTATAAGGTATTTGACACTATCTACTCTTATGATATTTCTTATGATAAACCCATGTCTCCCAAGTTGGTAAGTTTTAACCTACTTCGACGCACATATATTTCAAGAAAAAATTTTAATACCCATATGTACGTTATTTATGACACTCAATATCTTGTGTAACTACATGTTTACATGTTACATTAATACATACAACTATGAGGCGTGTATATATGTAGTCACATAAGCCATGAGTGTCATAAAGGTACTCATATGGGTAAATACATGACAAAAAATGTCTTATATTGTATGATGAGTCGTTCAAAAGGTGGAGACATTTGGACGACCACTTAAAATGTATTTTAAAATGAAATTAATATAGTTACAGTTATAACGATATAAATATCATTAAGTGAATAGTGTTATTAAATTAAAATTTGAATTTCTAAGCTATACTGACAAGTTATAAGCATTTTTTAATGTATTCAGAGTCGTAGTGACTAGTACTTAGATATGAACACCTCTAACCATACTTCTAAAATAAATAATTAATTCATAACGATTTAGTTATCGTTATAACGATTTTGGTATCTTCGGGATTGAGCTAATTTTGTTGTGAATAAAACATGACTTTTTATGTCATATGTCAAAAAATGCCTTATATTGAATAGTGAGCTGTTCATAGGGTGGAGGCATCTGGACGTCCACTTAAAATGCATTTTAAAATGAAATTGATAAAATTATCGTTGTAACAATTTAAATATCATTGCGAGAATAATGTCATTCAATTAAAATTTGAACTTCTGAGTTGTGCTGACAAGTAATAAGTACTTTGTTAATTACGGCTGGGCATCGGACGGATCGGATCGGGTCGGGTTTGGGCCCAACCCGAACCTGACCAGACCCGACAGTAAGTCGGGTTGGCAAAATTGGACCGGAGCCAAGCCAACTCGGTTCTAAAACCCGAGTCAATCCGAGTCAACTCAGATCTAGTCAAGTTGACTCAGGTTGGAGATTTGGGCCAACAAAGCCAAATTTCTATTTTTTTGGGCCCAAAGTCTTTGGAAACTGCCCATTTGTCAGAAGATAAAATAGAAGCCATTTACAATGTTTTAACCCTAATGTGGAGTCAATTTTGTTTTCAATGTATCATTTGTATCATTCAACCCTAGATTCAAATACAAGAGGAGATCGACGGTATGGACGGCGGCATCGCGAGCTCGGCACGGACGGCGGCAAGCTCGAGCACAGACGGCGGCAGCGTGAGCATGGAAGGAGCATGGAAGGCAACAGCATGTGAGAAGAGGAGATCGACGGAAGAGGCGGCATCGCTGGCGCGGCATGGATGGTGGCAGCGTGAGCATGGAAGGCAGCAGCATGTGAGTTGGACGGCGGCGCGAGCGAGCTGGATGGCGTGGCATGGCACAGCACAGCATGGCAATGAGGGGGACGGAGGCGGAGAGGAATGGCAGGAGCGTGGCAGCGGTAGGCAGAGAGGAACGGCAGCGGCGCCGGTGGACGGAAACGGCGGCGACAGTAGATGCGTAGTGGGTGGAGTTGGAAGAATTGAATTTAGGGACTAGGGTTTATAAGTTATGCTTCATCTTGATGAAAAATTGTAAATATATATTAGCTTAGTTTTTATCCTTTTTACTTAAATTGTCAAATGGAAAGTTCAAAATTTCAATTAGGCTGCCAAGATTTTATTTAAAAAAATAAAAAAATCAGCTTGACTCGGTCGGGTTCACCATGTTCACCCGGGTTGCGCCGAGTCAACCCGGCACCCTACTCGACCCGAGTCGGGTTACTCGTTTTCCAACCGCATCCGACCCCTTTACTGTGACAACCCAACTCGACTCGACTCATTTCAGGTCGATTTTGGCGGTTTTCAGAATCGGATGCCCAATCCTATTGTTAATGTGTTGTGAGTCGTATTGACTAGTATTTAGAGATGAACACCTCTAACCAAATACTGAGTTGTATTGATTAGTATTTAGAGATGAACACCTCTAATTAGACAACCTAAAATTGATAATTAACTCGTAACAATATCTATATCTTTAGTATTAAGCAAATACTGTCGTAAATAAAATGTGACCTTTTCATGTAATAACTGTAAGTAAAAAAATGCTTTATGTTGTATGGTGAGTCGTCCACAAGGTGGACGCATCTGAACGACCATCTAAAATATATTTTAAAATGAAATTGATATAATTATCGTTATAACGATTTAAATATCATTGAGTGAAAAATGTTATTAAATTAAAAGTTGAACTTCTAGGTTATACTTACAAGTCAGGGATATTTTTTTAATGTATTGTGAGTCGTATTGACAAGTACTTAGAGATAAACACATATAATAAAACACATAAAGTGGATAATTAACTCATAACAATTTCGTTATCAATATAATGATTTCAATATCGTTAGGATAGAGCGAATATTGCCCTGAATAAAATGTGACCTTTCATCTCATAACCACACGTCAAAAAATGTCTTATGTTATATGGTGAGCCGTTCACAGGTGAATGCATCTAGACGACAAATTAAAATGCATTTTAAAATGAAATTGATAGAATTATTATTATAACGATCTGAATATTATTGAGTGAATAATGTCATTAAATTAAAAGTTAAAGCTCTCAGTTATACTGACAAGTCATAAATAATTTTTAATGTGTTGTGAGTTGTATTGACTAGTACTTAGACATGAATGCCTATAATCAAACTTCTAAAATGTGTAATTAACACATAATGATTTCGTTATCGTCATAACGATTTCGTTATCTTTAAGATTGAGCTAATACTGTCATGAATAAAATGGGACCTTTCCTGTCATAAATGTACGTTAAAAAAATTCTTATATTGTATCGTAAGCCGCTCACAATGTAGAGGCATCAAGACGACCACTTAAAATGTATTTTAAAATGAAATTAATATAATTATCGTTATAACGATCTAAATATAAATGAGTGAATAGTGTTATTAAATTAAAATTAAAAGTTATAAGTTATACTGATAAGTCATAAACATTTTTTAATGCGTTATGAGTCGTATTGACTAGTACATAGAGATGAGCAATCTAATCAAACTCCTAAAATGGATAATTAACTCATAACGATTTCTTTATTATTATAACGATTTTGTTATATTTAGGATTGAGCCAATTTTGTCATGAATAAGATATGACATTTCATGTCATAATTGCACGACAAAAATGCCTTATATTGTATATATGGTGAGTCGTTCACATAGTGGAGACGTCTAGACGACGATTTAAAATGTATTTTAAAATGAAATTGATATAATTATCGTTATAACGATATAAATATCATTGAGAGAATAGTGTCATTCAATTAAAATTTGAAAGTTTAAGTTATACTGACAAATCATAAGCATTTTTTAATGTGTTGACAGTTGTATTGACTAGTACTTGGATATGAACACATGTAATCAAACTTCTAAAATGGATAATTGACTCATAACGATTTTGATATCTTTAGGATTAAGAGAATACTGCCGTGATTAAAATGTGACATTTCATATCATAAGTGCACGTTAAAAATTGCCTTATATTGTATCGTGAGCCGTTCACATGGTGAAGGCATCTGGACGACCACTTAAAATGTATTTTAAAATGAAATAGATATAATTATTGTTATAACGATCTAAATATCATTGAGTGATTAGTGTCATTAAATTAAAATTTAAACTTTTAAGTTATACTAACAAGTCATAAGCATTTTTTAATGTATAGTGAGTCATACCGATTAGTATTTAGAGATAAATACCTCTAATCAATCACCTAAAATGGATAATTAACTCATAACGATTTCATTATCGTTATAATGATTTCGATATCCTTAACATTGAGCGAATAATGTCATGAATAAAATGTGACCTTTTATCTCATAAATGCACGTAAAAAAATGCCTTATATTGTATGGTAGGCCGTTCACAGGGCGAAGGCATCTGGACGACCGCTTAAAATGTATTTTAAAATGAAAATGATATAATTATCATTATAACAATATGAATATCATTGAGTGAATAGTGTCATTAAATTAAAATTTGAACTTCTAAGACAATATTTGATTCTCTTTATGAAAACACATTATAATCTCAGCTACCACTGATTTGACCACTGATTTGATAGTTACTCATTTATAACCGTAAATTTCAAACTTTTCTTAAATTTACACCACTCATTTCACCTCATTATAATTTCTCATTAATTCAATTTGAATAAATAGATTCAAGTAACCGCTAAGTTATATTAACAAGTGATAAGTATTTCTTAATGTATTATGAGTCGTATTGATTAGTACTAAGAGATGAACACATCTAATCATACTCCTAAAAGGATAATTAACTTATAACGATTTCGTTATCGTTACAACAATTTCGGTATCTTTAGAATTGAGCCAATTCTATAGTGAATAAAACGTGACCTTTCATGTTATAACTACATGTCAAAAAATGTCTTATATTGTACGGTGTGTCGTTCACAGGTTGGAGGCATCTGGACGACTACTAAAAATGCATTTTAAAATGAAATTGATAAAATTATCGTTATACGATATAAATATCACTGGAAAATAGTGTCATTCAATTAAAATTTGAACTTTTAAGTTATATTGACAAATCATAAGCATTTCTTAATGTGTTGTGAGTTGTATTGACTAGTACTTAGAAAAGAACACATATAATCAAACTTCCAAAATAGATAATTAACTCATAATAATTTCGTTATCGTTATAACGATTTCGATACCTTTAGTATTGAGTGAATACTCATGTGAATAAAATGTGACCTTTCATTTCATAAGTGCACATTAAAAAAATACCTATATTATATCATGAACCGTTCACAGGGTTTGGCATCTACATGACCACTTAAAATGTATTTTAAAATGAAATTGATATAATTATTGTTATAACTATCTAAATATCATTGAGTGAATAATGTCATTAAATTAAAATTTAAAGGTCTAAGTTATATTGACAAGTCATAAGTATTTCTTAATGAGCTCTAAGTTGTATTGACTCGTACTTAGAGATGAACACCTCTAATCAAAGTCCTAAAATAGATAATTAACTAATAACGATTCCGTTATCGTTATAACCATTTCCATATCTTTAGGATTGAGTCAATTTTACTGGGAATAAAATGTAACCTTTTATGCCATAACTACACATCAAAAAATTATACCTTATATTGTATGGTGAGTCATTCACAGGGTGGAGGCATCTAGACGACCACTTAAAATTTATTTTAAAATAAAATTGATAAAATTATCGTTATAACGATATAAATATCATTGAGAGAATAGTGTCATTCAATTAAAATTTGAACTTTTAAGTTATACTAACAAGTCATAAGTATTTCTTCACGTGCTTTGAGTTGTATTGGCTAGTACTTAGACACGAACTCATATAATCAAACTTCTAAAATGGATAACTAACTCATTACGATTTCGTTATTAATATAACGATTTCGATATCTTCAAGATTGAGCGAATACTGCCCTAAATAAAACATGACATTTCATGTTAGAATTGCACGTCAAAAAATGCCTTATGTTGTATTGAGTTGTTCATAGGTAAAGGCATCTGGACGACCAATTAAAATGTATTTTAAAATAAAATTGATAGAATTATTATTATAATGATCTAAATATCATTGAGGGAATAATGTCATTGAATTAAAAGTTAAAGTTCTAAGTTATACTAACAAGTCATAAGCATTTCTTAATGTGTTCTTAGTCTTACTGACTAGTACTTAGAGATGAACACCTCTAATCAAGCTCCTAAAATGGATAATTAACTCATAATGATTTCTTTATCGTTATAACAATTTCGATATCTTTAGTGTTGAGCAAATACTGTCCTCAATAAAATGTGATCTTTCATGTCCTAATTCATAAATGCAAGTCAAAAATGCCTTACATTGTATCGAGCCGTTCACATGGTGGAGGCATCTAGACGACCACTTAAAATGTATTTTAATATGAAATTTATATAATTATCTTTATAGCAATCTGAATATCATTTAGTGAATGATGTCATTAAATTAAAATTTGAACTTCTAAGTTATAGTGACAAGTCATAAGAATTTCTTAATGTATTGTGGGTCATATTAACTAGTATTTAGAGATGAACACCTCTAATCAAACTCATAAAATGAATAATTAAATCATAACAATTTCGGTATCTTTAGTATTGAGCCAATTTTGTCGTGAATAAAATCTGACATTTTCATGTCATAACTGCACATCAAAAAATGTCTTATATTGTATTATGAAATGTTCACATGGTGAAGGTATCTAGACGACTACTTAAAATGTATTCTAAGATGAAATTGATATAATTATCATTATAACGATATGAATATCATTGAGTGAATAATGTCATTAAATTAAAATTTGAACGTCTAAGTTATAGTGATAAGTCATAAGTATTTCTTAATGTATTCTGAGTCGTATTGACTAGTATTTATATATGAACATCTCTAATCATACTCTTAAAATGGATAATTAACTTATAACGATTTCATTATTGTTATAACAACTTCGGTATCTTTAGGATTAAGCCAATTCTGTCGAGAATAAAACGTGACATTTCATATCATAACAATATGTTAAAAAATGCCTTATATTGTATGGTGATCCGTTCACAAGGTAGATGCATCTCGACGACCACTTAAAATGTATTTTAAAATGAAATTAATTTCATTGTCGTTGTAATGATTTGAATATCCTTGAGAGAATAATGCCATTCGATTAAAATTTGAACTTCTAACTTATACTGACAAGTCATAAGCATTTGTTAATGTATTGTGAGTCGTATTGACTAGTATAGAGATGGAAACATCTAATTAGACACTTAAAATTGATAATTAACACATAACGATTTCGTTATTTTTAGGATTGAGTGAATACTGCCGTGAATATAATGTGACCTTTCTTGTCAACACTACACGTCAAAAAATGCTTTATTTTGTATGGCGAGCCGTCCACAGGGTGAAGGCATCTGGACGACCACTTAAAATGTATTTTAAAATGAAATTGATACAATTATTGTTATAACGATTTAAATATCATTGAGTAAATAGTGTCGTTAAATTAAAATTTGAACTTCTAGTTTATACTGACAAGTCAGAAGTATTTTTTAAATGTGTTGTGAGTCGTATTGACTCATACTTAGAGATGAACTGTAACGTCCCGCAAAATGTTAATAGCAAACTAAGCAATGTTGCCGTTATTTTGATAATGATGTGGGAATTACTTGAATTGCATCAATTGTAAGGTTACAATATTATCATTCAAGTGAACACCGAGAACTAGAATATGACAACGTGATCGAATTGAATTGCATCGTTTGTAAGGTTGCAAGATTGTCACCCAAATGAATGCCAAGTATTAAGAAGTGGTTATTGACAACATGATCGATATTTTGACAATAAATTAGATAATCACGTGAGTTTGCATCAACTATGTTACAAGACGCAAAGATTGTCACTCGAGTGATGCCTAAAAACAAGAACGTAGTTATCGGTTAGTATAACTTGAAGTTTAACCACCTATTGAAAAACCTCATTAAGTGGAAAGACCTCAAGAAATGTGGATCAAATTACAATGACTTAATTGTAAGACATCACAAAGTATAAAGACCACTCGAGTAATAAGCGAGTGAACCTCATTTCGCCACACCGCCCCTTAAAGCATATGGTGTCAAATCGTGCCAGTTGTCGTATTCTGATTGGCGGAACTCAGAGATTAATTAAAAACAACTAAATCCAGATGACTATAAATAAAGGGAAGGAATGAAGATTTCACAAAAAAACTCCCAAAAGATCTAGTAAGGCATTTGCATTATCTACTCTCAAAACTATCCTAAGACACTTGCCTACTTGCCATATTTCTTATTGGGTTCAGGATCTTCATTCCCTCCTTCTCCTTATCCATACTTGTCAAGGGCAATTGTCTTGCCTCTTATTGAATCTCAAGCCCTTCATAAAGGAAATTCGTCCAAATGTAGTAAGGTGAGAAAAACAACCCTTAAAATTTATCAAACACTTCGTTTTGCATTTGGAAAAAACCCCTCTTCATATATATAAGAAATCCTATTTGAAACACCACCTTGATTTAGGAATATGAGGATTTTGAGGGCACTTGTCAACAACTCAAAGAACTTTTGGGGAAATCAAATTAAAGAGGTGAGTAACTAATACTTTAATTCCCATTTGGCATTCATGAAGTTTTGATAAGATAAACATGGATTTTGATTGAAGTTTCTATGAGATAAACATCGGTTTTGATGTATTGAAAGATTGATTTATTGCATTTGAATCACTAGTTAATGCTCTATCCGTCTTGTCTTTGCTTTGCTTTGTTTTGTTCCATACTAGGAGCCATCTAATGATACCGAGATGGATGGCGATTAGTATGGTATGTGTATCGCTCCTTGTTTCAAATTCCAGTAGGGGTCAACCAAGATTTGATTGTAGTTCCACTTGAATATACATGACCATGATTGAATTGTTATTGAATTATATGAATCTTGTGCGCTCTATGAGTATTAGTTTAACTAGTGATATGGCCCTCTTGTGCATTCAAAAACTTTGTACATTTTATGGTTTTCTTGAAAATAAATCTCCCAAATAAAAGGTGAATCAAAGGATTTTGTTACTCACTGGGTACTTTGTCCTTACTCATTTTTTCTACAATTTTGTAGATAATTGAAGGCATGATCTTTGAAAAGCAAGTCATGAGTTGGAGCATGTCCGCGAATAGGAGTAGAGTTTTGCATGTAGTGAAAACCGGTCTTTGAAGCTACTTCGAGAAAGCATTTTATAGCTAAAAATAATTCATGAGCTTTATACCCTTTTTGTTAATAAATATGCCCATCTCTGTATAGATATATATATTTACGGCTTAAGGTATGTAAGATAAACTAGATGTGCAACTTTTATATCGATTGAAAACCTAGTTGTAATGATTATTTAGAATTAAACAACTGTTAGTTTAAGAAATTAACTAGCCTTATAGAATGTTAAGCAATCCAAACATAAGAAAAATTCGTTTTGTACGTATCATCCCCGCTATTTGTATGAACGCTTCTGTTATAGAATTTGTTAACAGTACAAAATACGCAAGAAAATTAAATATTATGGGGGCGTGACATGAACACCTCAAATTAAACACCTAAAGTAGATAATTAACTCATAACGATTGCGTTATCACTAAGGATTGAGCGAATACTGCCTTGAATAAAATGTGATATTTCATGTCTTAACTGGATGTCGAAAAATTCCTTATGTTGAATGGTGAGACGTTCAGGGGTGAAGGCATCTAGACGACCAATTAAAGTGTATTTTAAAATCAAATTGATAGAATTACTGTTATAAAGATTTGAATAACATTTAATGAATAGTGTCTTTAAATTAAAAGTTAAAGTTCTAAGTTATACTGACAAGTCATAAGCATTTCTTAATATGTTCTGAGTTGTACTTAATAGTACTTAGAGATGAACACCTGTAATAAAACCCTAAAAATGGATAATTAACTCATAACGATTTCGTTATCGTTATGAAGATTTCCATATTTTTAGGATCGAGCGAATACTGACATGAATAAAATGTGTTCGTTCATGTCATAAGTGCACATTAAAAAATGCCTTATATTGTATCGTGAGCCGTTCACCGGGTGGAGGCATTTGGATGACAACTTAAAATGTATTTTAAAATGAAATTAATATAATTATCGTTATAACGATCTGAATATCATCGAGTGAATAGTTTTACTAAACTAAAATTTGCACTTTTAAGTTATACTGATAAGTCATAAGTTTTTTTTTTAATATATTGTAAGTCATATTGACTGTTATTTAGAGATGAACATATCTAATCAAACTCCTAAAATAGATAATTAACTCATAACGATTTCGTTATCGTTATAACGATTTCGACATCTTTAGGATTGAGCCAATTTTGTCGTGAATAAAAGGCGACATTTCATTTTATAACTGCACGTCAAAATTTTTTTTTTATGTTGTATGGTGTGCCGTCCACTGGGTGGATGTATCTGGGCGACCACTTAAAATGTATTTTAAAATGAAATTGATATAATTATCGTTATAACGATTTGAATATCATTGAGTGAGTATTATAATTAAATTAAAATTTGAACTTCTAAGTTGGACTGACACGCTAGAAATATTTTTGAATGTGTTGTGAGTTGTTTTGATTAGTACTTAGAGATGAACACCTCTAATCAAATACCTAAAGTGGATAATTAACTCATAACGATTTCGTTATCGTTATAACGATTTTGATATATTTAGGATTGAGTGAATGCTGCCCTAAATAAAATGTGACATTTCATGTCATAACTGCACAAAAAAGAATGCCTTATGTTGTATGGTGAGTTATTCACAAGTGAAGACATCTGGACAACCAATTAAAATGTATTTAAAAATGAAATTGATAGAATTACAGTTATAGCGATATGATATCATTGAGTGAATAGTATCATTAAATTAAAAGTTAAAGTTCTAAGTTATACTGACAAGTCATAAATATCTCTTAATGTCTTTTGAGTCGTACTGACTAGTGCTTAGAGATGAATACCTCTAATCAAACTCTGAAAATAGATAATTAACTCATAACGATTTCATTATCGTTATAACGATTTCATTATCTTTAGGACTGAGCGACCACTGACGTGAATAAAATGTGTCATTTCATGTCATAATTGGAAGTTAAAAAATGTCTTATATTGTATCGTGAGCCGTTCACCGATTGGAGGCATTTGTACGACCAACTAAAATGTATTTTAAAATGAAATTGATAGAATTACCGTTATAACAATCTGAATATCATTTAGTGAATAGTGTCATTAAATTAAAAGTTAAAGTTCTAAGTTATACTGACAAGTCATAAGCACCTCTTAATATATTTAGAGTCGTACTGATTAGTACTTAAGGATGAACACCTCTAATCAAACTCTGAAAATAGATTATTAACTCATAAAGATTTCGTTATTGTTAAAACGATTTTGATATGTTTAGCATTGAGAAAATACTGCTGTGAATAAAATTAATATAATTATCGTTATAATGATCTGAATATTATTTAGTAAATAGTGTCATTAAGATAAAATTTGAACTTCTAAGTCATATTGACAAGTCATAAACATTTTTAATGGGTTATAAGTCATATTGACTAGTATTTAGAGATGTACACCTCTAATCAAACTCCTAAAATAGATAATTAACTCATAACACTTTTGTTATTGTTATAACGATTTCGGTATCTCTAGGATTGAGCCAATTTTGTCGTGAATAAAATGTGAAATTTCATGTCATAACTACATGTCAAAAAATACTTTTTGTTATTTGGTGAGTTGTCCATAGGACGGATGTATCTAGACGACCACTTAAAATATATCTTAAAAGAAAATTGATATAATTATTGTTATAACGATTTGAAAATCATTGAGTGAATAGTGTCATTAAATTAAAATTTGAATTTCTAGGTTGTACTGACAAGATAGAAGTATTTTTTTAATATGTTGTGAGTCGCATTGACTAGTACTTAGAGATGAACACCTCAGATCAAACATCTAAAGTGAATAATTAACTCATAATGATTTCGTTATTAATATAACGATTTCGATATCCTTAGGATTGAGCGAATACCGCTTTGAATAAAATGTGACCTTTCATGTCATAACTGCAAGTCAAAAAATGCCTTATGTTGTACAGTGAGCCGTTCATAGGTGAAAGCATCCGGACGACCAATTAAAATGTATTTTGAAATGAAATTGATAGAATTACCGTTAAAACAATTTGAATAACATTTAGTGAATAGTGTCATTAAATTAAAAGTTAAAGTTCTAAGTTATACTGAAAAGTCATAAGCATTTCTTAGTGTGTTCTGAGTCATACTGAATAGTGCTTAGAGACGAACACCACTAATAAAACTCTGAAAATGGATAATTAACTTATGACGATTTCATTATCGTTATAGCGATTTCGATACCTTTAAAATTGAGCGAACACTATTGTGAATAAAATGTGACCTTTCATGTCATATGCACGTTAAAAAATGCCTTATATTGTGTCGTGAGCCTTTCACTAGGTGGAAGCATCTGGACGACAACTTAAAAGGTATTTTAAAATGAAATTGATATAATTATCGTTAGAACGATCTGAATATCATTGCGTGAATAGTGTCACTAAATTAAAATTTAAACTTCTATAAGTTATATATTGACAAGTCATAAGCATTTCTTAATGTGTTGTAAATCATATTGACTAATATTTAGAGATGAACACCTCTAACCAAAACTCCTAAAATGGATAATTAACTCATAAAGATTTCGTTATCGTTATAACGATTTCGGTATCTTTAGGATTAAGCCAATTCCGTCGTGAATAAAACGTGACGTTTCATATCATAACTGTATATAAAAAAATGCCTTATATTGTATGGTGAGCCGTTCACAAGGTGGAAACATCTGGACGACAACTTAAAATGTATTTTATATAATTATCGTTATAACGATATAAATATCATTGAGAGAATAATTTATCATTGAGAGAATAGTGTCATTCAATTAAAATTTGAACTTTTACGCTATATTGACAAGTTATAAGTATTTCTTAACGTGTTGTGAGTTGTGTTGACTAGTACTTAGAGATGAACATTTAGAATCAAACACTTAAAATGGATAATTAACTCATTACGATTTCGTTATCGCTATAACGATTTCGATATCTTTAGGTTTGAGCAAATACTATTGTGAATAATACACGACGCTCTTCCGATCTCTGCACGTAAATCTACTATTGAAAGATCTCTATTATGCATGTGGTGATATAGTTGTATATGTGTGTATACCACTTGGCGTGCGTATGCAGAGTCTAGTTATTGAAACAGATATGGCTCCAAATTTGGAGCCAGACTTCCAAGATCGGAAGAGCACACGTCT
>CAVNYN010274902.1:0-20873 GCA_963692815.1 Nyctanthes arbor-tristis
CTGTGCCTCACGTGTGGGAACGAACGAACGCATGCACCTTCCCTTCTCTCTTTTTCTTCTTTTTATCTCTCTCTCTTCAATATTCTCACCACAATTCACAAAAGCGTGTGATTTTGGGTTGCATTCTCGCGTCTAACGATGGTGCCATATTTACCATGCCAAATTTTTGTTTTCAAGTTGGCTCATTGTTGGAAATTCTTCAAGTTTCTTTATCTTGTAAAGACTCCCTCTCCTAATTATTCTTCCTTTTTGTCTCCCCTAGTCATAATCTTGTCCGCCAGCCCAATAATTTAATTAAGGGCATTTTCTCTATCACGAGTCCTTCAATTATGATATACAATCAATCAATACCCAATAAGTTAATGATAAGCTCCATATGTCTATCAGGCAACATCACTAGTGTGAATAATTGACTTGTAGAAGCCTACTTTTCAGAAGGCCAAACATGACCTTAACCAAAATCAACCCCCAGCGTCAGCGTCAATTGATGGGTTTGGGCCATTTGGCTACTCAACGCTAATGGAAAGGGCTTTCTTCTGGTAATTGTAGGCTTAATATATAATATATCTTTATTTCGTAACTTTAAGAAGTAAGGAACCAAAAAATAAAAAAAAATTAATAAAAAAGAGATATTTGCATGCTTTCCTATTGCTTTTGCTTTGGTCGGATGACTGGAACGTTACCCTACTAGGCTACTCTTTTCATCACATTGATGTAGTTGTAGATAGAGGTAATGAGAGTCCATGGAGAGTTGTAGGTTTCTATGGAGACCCGTGTACAAATCAAAGATCCAATAGTTGGAATCTAATAAGACGACTACATCAGACATGTTCATTGCCTGTCATTTTTATAGGGGACTTTAATGAAATAATGTCCTCTTCAGAAAGATCAGGTTCTCTTTCAAACCGCCCTGCTATGGGAGGCTTTCTCCAAGTTGCAAGGGAATGTGAATTATGTGACTTAGGCTTCTCTGGACCAAAATATACTCGGAGAAGCTCTGTTTTTAAGCCAGAATTTTATGAAGAGAGATTGGATAGAGCCTTGGCTAGCTGTACATGGATGGAACTCTTCAACAGAGCTAATATAACTCATCAAGAGTTCTATGGATCTGACCATAGGGTAATTACTATTGAACTCGAGCCTCCTAGGCGAGACAGATGTCTATTTTGGAAACAGAAAGCTTTTAAATTTGAACTAGGTTGGCTACGAATCCCTGGATGCGGAGAAATTATCAAAGCAGGATGGTCAGCCTCTCAGAATGGAGACATCCTAGACAAGCTTAAATGTTGTGCTGATCGACTCAAAGTATGGAAAAAGGAAACTATTGGGCATATTCCAACAAAAATAAGCTATTTCAAGAAACAACTAAAAGCAGTTTACTCTGAAAATGGAGAAAGATATAATAAACAGCAGGCCTTTGAGCTAGAAAAGGAGATCGCACGCTTATATGAATTGGAAGAACACTATTGGGCCCAACGAGCTAGAGTAGATTGGCTTAAATTGGGAGATCGCAATACCCCGTACTTTCATAGGAAAGCAAATATTAGGCGAAAGAAAAATGAGATTCGTGGCCTATTTGATTCTAACGGAAATTGGCAGGAATCGCCAAGGAAAATAGGTAATATCATTCATGAATTTTTCGCTACTTTGTTTAAATCATCAAATCCAAATTTGGCAGATTTATGCAATGCAATGGGAGATAGAGGACCTTTTCTTTCAGAGACATCAAAAAACCTGTTGGAAGACGCTTTTACTACGGAGGAAGTTAAAGCTGCACTATTTGCAATAGGACCTTTTAAAGCTCCAGGACCTGATGGTTTCCATGCTGCTTTCTATCAACAGAACTGGGAAGTGGTGGGACCTGATGTGGTTAATTATTGCCTTTGATATCTCAATGGCAACGCCTCCTTAGGTAATATAAATCACACATATCTTGCTCTCATTCGTAAGGTAAAGAACCCTAAGAATATTACTGAATTTCGTCCCATTAGTTTATGTAATGTTATCTATAAAATTATCTCCAAAGCCATTGCAAATAGATTGAAGTTGGTGCTCAATGATGTAATCTCTCCTTTCCAAAGTGCATTTGTCCCTGGCCGCCTTATTACAGATAATATTATTGCAGCTTTCGAGCTTATGCATTCTTTGAGGCGCAGGACATCTGGAAAAACGGGTTTTGCAGCGTTAAAGCTTGATCTGATGAAAGCTTATGACATAGTAGAATGGCCTTTTTTATTTCATATGCTAACCCATATGGGGTTTTCTTCACATTGGATCCATCTTATCAAAGGATGTGTTTCCACTACAACTTTCTCCTTTATACTGAATGGGGTACCAACATGATTTTTATCTCCTACTAGAGGCTTAAGGCAAGGGTGTCCCCTTTTTCCGTATCTATTTATTATTTGTGTTGAAGGCTTATCTCGGCTTCTTTTGCAAGTTGAGTCGAATAAACAGATTACTGGCTTTCAATGCTCAAGATTTGGCCCTCGGGTGTCTCATCTTTTCTTTGCAGATGACAGCTTGGTTTTCTGTAAAGCAACTTTGGAAGAAAGCTCTAAAGTCAAAACACTATTAAGTGACTATGGGAAGACGTTAGGTCAAAAGGTGAACATTCAGAAATCGTCACTTACTTTCAATCCCAATACAAAGGAGAACATTCAAAAATCTTTCCTGGACAGTTTTGGCATAGAACGAATTCAATATCACAGTAAGTATCTCGGCCTACCCTCTGTTATTGGAAAGAGCAAGAGATTTGTCTTTGATGGCATGCGATAACGGGTATGGAACAAGTTGCAATCCTGGAAAGGTAAACTATTTTCTTCGGCAGGACGAGAAGTGCTTTTAAAAGCGGTTGTCCAATCCATACCTACATTTGCAGTGAGTGTTTTTAGGATACCGGAATGTATCTGTGATGAGCTATCAAAATTGGAGGCTTCGTTCTGGTGGGGAAGTACAGATAAGCAGCATAAAATGCATTGGGCTAAATCGAAGTTGATGTGTCAGTCAAAATTCATTGGAGGAATGGGTTTTCGTCAATTATCTCAATTTAATCAGGCATTAGTGGCAAAGCAAGCGTAGCGTATCTTTACCGATCCGGATACCGTGTCAACTCAAATTCTCCTACATAAATATTATCCTTACTGCCCTTTCATGCATGCCGAAATGAAGGGAGACAGTTCATATCTATGGAAAAGTATTATATGGGAACGTGAGTTGCTACAGAAAGGTGTACGATGGAGGGTCGGCGATGGGTGAAGAATTACTATTTTCTCATCCCCCTGGCTTCCTCACCTCTACTCCTTCATGCCTATCTCCCCTTCATAAGGAAACCTTCTCCTGAATGTTTGAGACATTCTACTACTTGATGGTTCGTGGAATTGGGAGATTATTAGACAAATATTTCTCATCCCTGATCAAGAAGCCATAGGAAAACTTCTCGGAGGATGTCCGAATTCCCGAGACATGCCCATATGGCATTTCAAAAATTCTGGTGAATATACCATCAAATCTGGATATCATTTGGCAGTCACTTTGGTGAGAGATCCTCAAGCATACACTAACCACTTAACAAAGTGGTGGAAGTGTCTGTGGAAAGCCAGGTTACCTGGAAAAATGAAAATTTACATATGACAGATTATGCTGGATACACTACCGACTAAGCTCAATTTATGGCGCAGGAAAGTAATAGACTCACCGCTTTGTGATAGATGTGGTTCGGCTACTGAATCTACTGAGCACGCTCTATTTTCTTGCGATGTAGCTTTGGGTGTTTGGGAAGAAAGTATTTTTTCCTCTTTCATCGAACAGAGGCTTGGCTCAGTTGTTGGAGAAATCATTCTGGCATCAAGGCAGGAATTTAATAATGACGATTTTGAGCTTTTTCTGGCACTTTTGTGGAAACTTTAGAAAGCAAGGAACTTGTGTGTCTATGGGAAAAAGCACGACGCTCTTCCGATCTCTCAACAAATCCTTATGGGTGTATCTGGCTACCTCACGACATTTCAGCTTGCCAATACTCCTAACCCTAGCACATCTACAGAATGCAAATACACTTCCCACTATAAATATAAATGGGAAAAGCCAGGATTGGGATTGTTAAAAATGAATGTCGATGCTTCTATTAACGGACGCGTCTCTCACACTGCTATTGGGGTGGTGGTTCGCAATGAGAAGGGTGAATTTGTTTTAGGCCTGACTAAAGTTTACCACGGAAATCTAGGCCCTTTCATTGGTGAATGCATGGCAATTCTTGTTGGACTACAAGTGGCCGTTGAGGAAGGTATTTCCATTTCTGCTATCGTGACAGATTCCTCGTTGGTCGTTGAAGCAATTTCCAATCCAAATTCTAGGGGACAAGAAGGCGCCGTTATCCAAAAAATTCTCAGCTTGATATCTATGTATTCGCTTCCCTTGTGTAAATGGATCAGTAGGAAGGCAAATCGAGTCGCTCATGCAGATCGGAAGAGCGTGTGTAGGGAAAGAGTGTGTCTCTTGTGTATGGAGAGAGAACCCTCCTGACTTTCTTGTATAATGTTTGCTTCATGATATGTAATGATATGCTATGTTTTCTCAAAAAAAAAAAGTTTAATTTCATCACATCGTGATTTTGTTTTCACAATAAAACCAGATTTTGGTTTCATAGCAAGATTTGCATTTTTAGTGTCCTAATGCTTGGCCTCGTTAGTTTGTGTGCGTGTGTTTGCAGACAGAGAAGTTGAATAGGGGTTCATGTCAAGGGATAAATCCTATATCAAATAAATATAAATAAATAATCAATATATGAAGTTTTTGACTACTCATTTTAATGGAATAAGCGTAACCCCAAGCCTCTATATGGTATCAGAATCCATTAAACTCAAACAAGTAATTCGATTCAGTTAAAACTCCAACAAACGAGCACACAAGCTTCAAAATTAGTTCTCCAACCAGCCACCATGCATCTTGAGCGGGCACGTCATCGAATAATTAAAAAATAAATAACCAGTATACATAAAGTGTTTGGACTACTCTCCTTAGCGGGGTAACTTTTAAGGTGAAACACCAAACCTTTACAGTTAACGGTTAAGGAAATAAAGTTGGCACTACCTTTGACCAATTTTGACAACAGATTTGGAATTGCGCCTGTTGAGTTGGAGAAGCAACTTAGAGAGTTGATAGACAGAAGAAAGAAAAATCGTTAAAGAAACATGTTATGGCCAGTAGAAATTGCGTTAAAAATGCAATTCAAGGGGACGACTATTCCTTAGTCATGAAAAAACTCGTTGAGCTGCGAATAGGGATGGCAATTTGAACCGACCTGCCCGAGAACCCGTGGGGCCCCGAATCGAACGGGGCAAAAATTTTTCGCCCCGCCCTTGAAAATAGATTAATTGGGTCACGGGGCGGGCAGGGCGGGTCGGGGTCGACCCGAACTGCCCCGCCCCGCCCCGTTTAAATACCCTCCCCGTTCCGCCTCGTTTAAATTAAAACGATTAAAAATAAATAGAAAAATTAAGAAAAAAAGGAAAAAATAAAAAATATATAAAAAAATGATAAATGGGTCAGAAATCCTGGCCCGATCTGCCCCGCGACCCGCCCCGAAATATGACGGGTCGCGGGGCGGGGCTGCGGGTCGGGGCCGGCAAAATCCTTTGCGGGTTGGGGTGGGCTGGACTCGATCCACCCCAAACCCGACCCGTTGCCATAACTAATTGCGAATAAAGGCTTAAATCTTAAATCACTCAAGGATTAGGAAGAAATGTTTGATAATACCTGCGGATGTGATTGTGATATCCCTCGAATCTAGTGCAACGATATGGCCATTCATTATATCCAAATGCTTTTTTTTTTTAACTTAAATAAATATATCTAAAAATAATGTGAATCGCGTGATCACTTTGATTAGTAACAATGGAGAAAAGTGAGCCTAAAAGTAAAATTGAATGATGATCATGATGATGATGATTGATGGTAATGGAGGTTAAAATAATTAATCACAAGAACAAATTACTTTAACTTCATTTAATTTTGCTTCGTCCAATCAAAATGGAAATATGCATAAAAATTACCCTCGGAGTGAGCTGTTGGTTAATTTTTTAATAGGTGTACATTTTTATTGAACGATTAGGCAATAGCATTTTCTGGAAGGGATTGACAGAGAGCCTAAAAACTTTGGTTGGTAGCTGTGTGAAAAAATGTTGAAGTTGGTGTTCAACGAGTAAAAAAAAAAAAAAAGGTACCGTAGAAATCAACTATTCACATGTAAAATCAACTATTTGTCGCTTCCTACTGTTTATACCAAAAATAATTCTGTTTTTCACCGCAAAACGCCGACATTGAAGGATCAATAACATAAGTAATATTTTATTCTTTGTTCCTAAGGGTTGTTTCTTTTGGACACCGGTCTATAAAGTGTAAAAAAAGAAAAAAAAAAAAAGAAATGAAATTTTGTGTTTTTCCTCTTTGTTATGTAGCTGTTGGATGGATTGTATAATTTTGTATTTCTATGTCTCTTGAAATGAAATTTCTTTTGATTTCCAAAAAAAAAAAAAAAGAAAAATAATTTAGTGCTGGTATTCCATAACCTTATTATTAATGTTATGCTAAGCGTAGGCATCTTTGGTCCTTTTCTAAATATCTAATAAAATGACCTTCAAGATTTAGAGCTACGTTGGCTGGTAGCCCATTGCTCATGTTTGCATGTTAATTTTTTCTCATATTTTTTCTTAGTTTTTTATACTTGAATTTGGTCAAACCAATTATATCTACATATCTTCAAGACTCACCTATAGTTTACAAATCTCGACCATTCAACTTAACTCATTCTCTCTCTCTCTCTTCACATAAAAATTCATTTTTTAATAGTTTACAAAACATTTCACCCCATTCAATGAAAAGTAATGTTTACTCAATTAAAAAGTTAAAAGTTTAATAAATACTATTAAAATTAAGGGCATTCCATTAACATATTTTTCTTTTTCTTTTTTATCTTTTCCTTTTTCTAAAGTTCCTATTTTTGTATTGCTATTGAGAAGGGATTTACTCTAGTGTTAAAAGCACTCCTTTGTTTTAACTGGGTTAATTTTTTAATTTTTCATATCTTAATTTGTTTGAAAATACTTTATTTATTGTGGAAAATTGCTATGTATGAATTTGGCCAGTACATAAGGAATAAATTTTAACGGCCATTTGAAATGTTTTTCATCTTAAAACCACCCATAGTGTCAACCACATTTATTTAGCTATTAAACATGCAAAATACACCTTAATATTTATTGAAGTGAAGTACAGACAACAGTACCAACTATGCTAACATGTAAAAATAGGAAGAATGCATTTGACATTAGGGAGGGGGAGTATGTGTGATTAGTTTAATACGTTTAGATCTATACTACGTGGATCAATAAAATTTAATCACATTCTCCTGTATATTATAAAAATGTTCAAAAATCTTTAGGAGGCATTCCAAAACCTCATAACATATATGGTTCGCATCGTTGTATGTCACGTGTATTTTAAATACATAAAACGTGCACACGTACAATAACGACAAGAATTGATAGTGACACATGGGTTTGGGGATTTTGATTACAATATCTTCTGGAAGGTCTTTAAACACTCCCCCGCCTATGTATTTAATATTTATTGTTGGTGGGGGATCCTCTTCAATACATATATACCAAAACAATAACGACGAGAATTGATAGTGACACTCGTGGTTTATATTACAATGGCAGCATGACTTTATGGCTTACTCTACACCACATGACCTGATTAATTCGAAGACTCATTTCGTTGAGATTTAGCCCTTCACTCATGATGACTCAAGTAACTTTTCTAAAGCCACGTACGATGAGCCACCATCTCTTGGTGCGGCTTCAGCGTAATTTCTCATAGCCATAACTTGTTCCCTTACAGCTTTACCATTCTTTGACTTCAAGTCCAATAACTCACTAACTCGTTTCTCTAACTCAGCCGCAATCACAAACCCATTTTCGGACTCATTCAAACCCAATGCCACCTTTATCTCATCCACTATGAATACACGATTTATCCTTTGTTCTGCGTATAATGGCCAGGCCAACATTGGCATGCCAGCACATATAGCCTCCAAAATAGAGTTCCAACCGCAATGAGTCACAAACCCTCCCACCGAGTCATGAGTCAGCACCTCCACTTGTGGTGCCCATGACTTCACCACCAGGCCTCCCTCGTTCATTGGTTCGTTCCAAGAAACCTTCAATTTATATAAATAGATGTGAGAAGAGGAAAGGAAAATACTACTTGTAAGTAATATCATTCACGCAATTTTTTATAAAATAGGGGTAGATTCACCATCTTTTATGAAATGTCTAATTGTCTTGTTTCTATTTTTCCTTTTAAAGATTATTAATCTGATCCACTTTTATGTACACTTTATATTCCATTACCAGATCAATATATATATAAACCAATTATAGGTTTAAAGAATAGATTAATGACGCAAACCTTTTGGTAATAATGCATCCAAATCCGGTTCGGCTTGTGACAAATGGAGGTTGGCTTCCTCATTTGTCGGAGGATTACGCACCACCCAAAGAAACCTGTGGCCACTAACGGCCATCTCCAGCAGTTGCTCAGCCGTGAACAACCCCATACTCCCAAAACAGAGGAAAACAACGCTTTTACTGGGCTGTAAATCTAGCCAACTCAAACTCTTGTGTTTTTCATTATTACTTCCTTCATAATGGCTTGCAATCAGAGGCCCTATGCAGTGCACCGGTGGCGTTGGATTTTTTGGAATGCATAATCCGGTGGAATGCATATTAGAAGTTATAACACTTCAAATCTCATAAATGAATTCCGTGTTAAAAAAAATTCATAAATAATTGTTTTTATATACTTGGATATCACTTTGTTAATTAACATACAAATACAGTCGAACAATTTTATTTATTATTATTTTCTTTGTCACACGCGTAGTTAATAACTCAAGCAGTTAAAAATGTGGCTACAAGTCAATGAGCTTTAGCCTATTTGGATAGGGGTTAAAGTTGAGGCCCTGAGATGTAAAGGTCCTATGTTTGATTCCCCCCATATGAGGATTTGTCTACATTTTATATGTAGTTTGCAGTCTCATGAATATGAGTTTGTATTATTGATTTCTTATAGTCCTCTATATAAGGTTTGTATTCTTGATTTTTGTGCAATGTGTTTTAGAAAAATATATCTATATGCACTTGTACTACTATAATATGACTACAATGAAATCAATCACTAGTATCGTTTTACGAATATTGCTACAGGGATGAGTCTCTCTTGTTATTTTTTTAATTGAACCAGATCATGTTCCGTGTATGGAGCCCGATTGTCAATAAAATATCTGTCTCGTCACTCTATACACGGAGCTCAATCTGACTTTATAGAAATCACCGATCTCTTGTCTCTCGTTTACTTGATGCATCCATGTGATACTTGGTGACACATCTGTCTGAATCTATCAACTCTAACTGAACGGTCGGACACACCTAATAGTGTATGTACCACATTGACCAGTGTCAGCAATATTATTGATAGATGTACTAACTACTAAAGATCGGCGTTTTGGTGCCAACCACAGGACAATGATCAGAAAAGCTCTCCAATACAAACACATTCATGAATAATGCATGAATATAATCAACTTCCACACAACATAAATATTACATATAAATAGCAATTCTAGCGATATATATCGAGTATTCATCAAGAACTCAACCAATGTGACGTTTTGCTCATCGTTTTATTACAGATAATTAATGCAATTTCCATGATTCTACTAACTTGGCCAAGGCCAAAACAGAAGACCCACCCTGACTTAGGGCTGCCTTTGCCTCAGCCTCCTTTTCTTTCAAGCGCTTTCTAAGCGACATACCTTTGTCCGACTTCATCAACTCTCTAACACGACGCTCAACCTCCTCGGCAGTAACAAACCCGTCTTCTGATTCGTTCATTCTCAAAGCCAAGTTCAAGCCTTCTACCAAAATCACGCGGTTAAACTTTTGCTCAGCATAAAGCGGCCAAGTCACTATCGGGATGCCCGCGCACACGGCTTCTAAAACCGAGTTCCAACCACAGTGCGTTACGAACCCACCTATGGATTTATGATTCAACACCTCTACTTGTGGGGCCCATGACTTCACCATGTAACCCCGGTCCTTTGTCCGGTCCAAGAATCCACTGGGAAGTAGTGAATCTAAATCCGGTTCGGGAGGTGGCAGAAACCTCTTGCTTTTGTCCTTCGAGGGCGGAGACCGGATCACCCACAAGAACCTCTCCTCACTCTTTTCCAACCCGATCGCGATTTCTTTCAGCTGCTCGTCGGAAAACAAGCCAAGACTGCCGAAACACAAGAAGACGACACTTTGGTCGGGTTGTGAGTCGAGCCATTTTAAGCATTCGTGACGTGCAATATCTCCTGTTTTCCCACCTCGTCGGTCGTCCGATACCAATAGCGGTCCAAAACAGTAAACCGGGGGTGTTGGGCCGTCCGGATTGCAAGACCCGTCCGCTATGGCTTTCAGATATTTCGACTCAAGGGCGTCAAATGAGTTCACAATTATTCCGGATGACTTCGGCAAATGGAGGAAGAAATCGAAAAAGTATTCATAATCAATCGAGTTTCGATCAAGAACCGGCAGCGGCATGTCCTTAGCCGGTATTGGCGGCAAACCGGGAAATTCTAAATCAGAATCCATGTCTTTCAAGCTCTTGGTGGTATTCTTATGTATCGTGGGCATGTAGAAGAAAGAAGCAAGACAAGAGACAGCAGAAGTGAAAAAATAATAAGGCAGGACTCCGAATTCAACGAAAATGGAGAAAGCCACAGTGCAAAAGAAGTCGATAATGACGGCAGAAATGGTGGCGGTAAGAGAGATGTCTTGAATTGCTTGGCGGACGTGAGGGTTGCTGAGGCGGAGGGACTCGAAAATGACAGCTTCCATGGAGGGGAACGAGTCGAGTTGGAGAGAAACAGGGGGTAACTTGTGGAAGGTGATGGAGGGGGTGGTGGAGGAGACCCGGTCAATATAGGCGGCGGTCGAGCCTGTGTTGAACGACGGAGGAACGATGAGGATGACTATGGTGAAAGAAGGGTGGTGTTTGAGGATGAACTTGCCGAGCTCCACCATGGAAATCAGGTGGCCCATGCCAGGGGATGGATACAGAACGATGGTTTCCATGCTCTGCTCTTACCAGAAATTGAATGGTGGTATAAATTAACAGAAGTTTGATAAACTTCTGAAGTAGAGAATTTCAAATTAAAATTTCATACACCACTGAAATAGTTGATAGATGGCTGCTCCTTTATAAGGAATGGAAGAAGAGACGTTGACGTATGGAATGAGGTAGACACTCAGTAACAGTAAGCGATGATAAGATTAGCAGAAAACCATGTTCGGATTTACATACAAATATAGACTCAGTAGCGTAGTCAACCAGCATGGTAAGATTGACTCGTACATATTAATGTTGTTTATTTAAATAGTAGATCAGTCTCTAATCTAATTTTTATTTTTTTATTTATCATTAAATAAATTAATATTTTCATATATTTATACATCTTTACGCATCTTTAATGTAGTTATACTAATTAAATTAAAAACTGGCCTCCAATTATAAATAAGTAGCATTACTTTAAAGTCCATGACTAAATTATTCGTGTAATTTTCCATTTTTTTATTTTTAAATTACAAGTAATAAATACAAAAAATTTGGCAGGAGGCACTGGGCAAGTGACCCCCCCACGGTCCCCCGGGGTCCCCCCCCCCAGTCTTGTTTAAAACGTTCAGTAAGTGTAAATTTTACAAAAGGTCCTCAACCTTGGAAAAAGTAATAATTTCATTCTTAATCTTTTTTAAGCATATAGGTATCTAACTTTTCAAAAATATGCACAAAAAGTCTATATGGGCAATTTTTATCCATTTTAACATTTGTATGCTTACAAAATGACAATTTTACCCTCGTGTGAATTAAAGGAAAATTAGTTCCAAAAATTATTAAAAAATCTAAAAGATTTAAATAAAAGAATGAAAAAAATTGTTGTCTTTTTCAATTAGTTACTCAATTTTTAACTATATCTAGATGTAAAAATTTGGAATGAGAGAGGTTGTAGTAGAATAAAGAGGAAGAAACTCTTCTTTTTTTTTTTATCAATAATTCAAACTTTCAATTTTTTCCTTAGGAAAAATTCATACATTTTTAATTGTTCTAATTTTTATTACTTGAATATCAATTACATCTCAATTATCATTGCTTATTTAGGTTTAAACTTCGGATAATTCATTGCCTAAAGTGATTAAGACACTAGTAGTAGTTGTTGTATTAGGTAAGTGAAAGAAAAAGATAATATATTGATCAATGTGTATGTATAGCTTGTGTTAAGTAAGTAGATGAGAAAACAATATACAGGTGAATATGTATAAGTGTGTGAAAGAGTAAGCGGTAGATAAATCAAAATAAATTTTAAAAATATGTGTTCTTATTTTTTTAAATTTAAATAAAAGGTAAAATTATCTTTATAGAAAAAGTGAAAAATGAAAATTGACAAAAATAGCATGTAGAGATCTTTTGTGCATATTTTTGAAAGGTTAGAGATCTATATGCTTAAAAAAAAGGTTAGATATGAAATTATTAGTTTTAACAAAGGTTGGGGACCTTTTGTGAAATTTACCTATTCAATAGTGATATAACTGAGAATTGGCATGTAGATGCATTTATATTAATGAAGAATTGACGAGTAGATATGAACGAATTCAAGTCGAGAAGAGTACAAAGGCCTAGTAGAGTGTTTGAGACTTTCACCAAATATTGGGTTGGTAATTTTTTGTTTTTTAATAAGAAAATCCAAGTAAATGACACTACATGATAACTTATGAACCAATTTATGAATTGATAATTTATACTCACAATGGGTTTCGGCACCTATGGAGGGTGTCGTCTCAATGTATGTATGCACGTTATACAAACACACATAGAATAATCTGTGAGTAGTTCTGAAATCCCGCCAAACGCACACATGACGGGAATCATTTTTGAGTCGGTGTGTGCAAGAAATCAGAATTGTCAAATGCACTTGTAAAAAACAATGCTATGCACTTATTTATATTGAAAACCAATCTCCTGATTATTACTCAATATTTTAATTAGGAAATGGGTAAATATTCACGGGATAGATCGAAATATTCGCATATTCAATCTACCAAATAACCAACATAAAAAGCAATATTCTATTGGCTTATATCAAGATGATTTGGATGAAATCTTTATGTCAACCACATAAATTGTGTTACTATATATATTCAAGCACGTCTAGCCCACAAAAACATGAGACATATATCATTTTGTTTAGACTCCACTTTCAATGAGAAAATTCTGATTTTATCATTTTTTTCCCCTTTTAATGTCAAAATTTTTGAAGCTATTGGAGTTTTCTTACTAGGACCGCATGATCATTTAAAGAGACAATAAAGACGACCACTCACCTCACTTTCAATACAGTCATTTGAGCATTGACTTGTTCACACCAATATGATGATTTAACACTAGATACTAGATATATAGTAGCATATGGTGTCATACGATTACGTGGGGCGCATTAGGGTACATCACACGGTTAAGATACGCAATATAGTTATAGTTTCTCATGTAATATATTCTGATACATGCTATATTTTTGTATGACACTATATAGTACTATATATATAGTATTAAATCGGAGCTAATATCAATATTGTTATGTCTCCTTGTGGCCACACATCCACTTTCCATCCTGTCACTTCATCAATTGGTACCACCACAGTGGTATCAGCAAATTGCATTACAAACTAATTATTGGACATTAATAATTACCTTCAGTATTATGTTTAAGGTTTACCATATTCACATCATAATATATTTTACGAAGGGTTAATTGGATAAACAGTCCAATTAGCAGGTGGTGTCAGGATAAATGGCCAAAATTTTGATCTTTTTTTGAAAAATGGCCATTTGTTGCAGTTAGATTACGGAAACACCCTTCCTACAAAAATGAAGGGTGAGGATTGTGTTGTGGCATTTTTTGAAGTTCACATATCTCTAGATATTTTATTGCTTCCACTACAAGATTTATGTTATAATTATAGTGTGAGTAATAATATTGCACAATGGACAAAAGAAGTGGAAGGAAGAACAATCGAGTGGTGAGAAAATCAAAATAAAGAATAATGTTTCATGTTTTTGAAAATGAAACCTTTAAAAAAATTAGAAAAAAAATGGGGACCAAATGAATGGAAAATAAAAAAAAAACGAAAAAAAGAAAAACTAAAGTCCAACAATTGTAGGCATGTGTCTTTTACAACTTTATAACTACTATACTCAAACTAAAAAAGTAGCTAAAATTTAGAATATAATTCTATATACACTCATAAATAGATTTCTTCTAACTGTGCGTTTTTTTTCCCCCTCAAAAATGAAACTTGGGTGCATGACTGCATGGTGTTAAAACAAACAAGAAATATAAAAAAGAAACGTGTAATTTTACATTTATTTATAAACATAAAAGTAGATTTATTGTACTACCCAAAAAAAAAAAGAAAAATAGATTTCTTCTAATTGTAGATATCAAAAACAAAACATAAGATACTTGCTAAAACTTATACTTTTGCATTTGGTCATGCACATAACTGTAGGTGTAGTTCCCAAATGTATAATTCTATATTGGCTTTGGTACATAACTGTAGAATTTTTGTAATCGTAAAATTTTTCTAGACATTATAGAAACTAATGCCCGAATGAAGACTGAGTCCCGAAGTGTATAATTCTACAACTTGAATTAATGTATGTGTGTGTCTATATATATATATATATATATAAGCATATATGTGTTGTAACATATTATTTTTGATAACCAATTTCAAATTTGTCTAAATATCATGAGAAAGAAGGTTTCAAATATATTTAACGTTGCATCTAGTGTGAAAATAATGTAGACTTCGTCTAAATGTAGTTGCTTTAAAAAACTAAACGTGTCTTCTGATGTTCATATAGATTTGAAGTTCCAAGTGTACTATTATATAGAAGAGCTTAAACATAAATGTAGATTTGTGATAAATACAGATTTTTCCGACAAAATAACTTTGCGCAAGGTGATTTATTTCAAATCTATAATTGTAAACATAAACTATATACACTGGATTATGAGAAAGATTAAACAAGCACAACATTTGAGAAAATGATAACTATTCATTAATACACCTTCGGAGTAACTACGTCGAGCATTTGAACATCATCCCTCTTTCAGCAATAGCGGTAAATAATGACAACACTGATTTTTCTGATAAATAGGCAAAACCCCCAACGTAAGAAATGCTTCAAACAGGTTCCAGACAAATATTCAGATAGAAATTTTCACATCAACAAAAAACAGAGAAGGAGATCTAGTTGTTGTAAGGATCACATATCGTATCTCAAACATTATTTAGACCAAAGACTCTAATAATCAAAGTTATCAATCTTGAGGAGCTGATGCTATGGCCAGGTCAATCGATTCCATGACGAGAACGGGGATCTTTGCAACAAAGGTGAGAGGAGCAACGAGCAGCCTTCATTTGTAAGGTAAGCCTAGCAGCAATGCGATGAATCAATAGTGACCGATATAGATGTGGAGGCAAAGGAAGAAGCAGCGTCCCAGATCTAGCTGTTCAAATTTTTTCATGGGACAGGAAAAATGAAAGAAATGGAGATTTTAGTTGTGAAGATTAGGGTTTGTGAATGTGGTTTTGATTTAGGTCTAATTAATATAAAATGGCATACTGTAAATCCTAAACCAATTTAAGAGTATTTTATGTCTATAAAATTACATTTTGGCCATGGGTGAGAATGTTAAAAATTTTAGCCATTTTTCCAAATGCATAATCAAAAGTAGCTATTTTCTCCAATTTCCACTTTGAGGAATATATCCGTAAATAGTGGAAGAAGGAGAAAAGGGAAAAATAAAATACATTGTGAATTTATTAACTGTGATACCATTGTTCACGGGATCAATAGCCAAATGGATGTCGACTCGCTCTTCCAAAATAATAATACCGTTGGTGAAACACCAACAGCAGGTTGTGTTAAATTTTTAATTTTGAGTTGGGTAATTTACACTTAACGTCCTCAGCTATTCAATGAGATAGAGATCACGTCCCTAACCTTTATTTCTAGTATTGTGGGTTCTCAACCTTTACACAAATCCCTCTCCAGGTCCCCATTCAGGGAAAACGTCCAAATCTTCCGTTAACCAACGACGTGCAACCCAATTGACCAAATCAACTAAGGGCATTTTTTGTGCTACACAACTCCTACCACGATCTCTCCAAAAACTTTTGCCATCTTCACTCTAAAACTTCTTCCTCCATTTATGTATATGGATCCATGTGCAATGCAACTCCAGCTTACCATCCAATGATAATTTCTATATATCTACCCTAGAAAGATTTGGGCTGGAGGTGGCGCATTGGACACTTGGCTGGGCAAACCCATAATTGTTATTGCAGTTGGTGGTCGTGCTTCTTGTGTGGAAGCTACTGTTGTAGGCTATGACATGTGTAATTGTTCCGCTTGCATTAGCTCTGTGTAGTTTAGCATTATGTAAGCTTTATGTTATCGCTTTGTTGTAAGGATCGTCTTTCTCTCTTTGGAATGAAGGTATGAATGAAGATCTAGGGCAAGTTTTAGATGTTCTTTCTTTCTGCAATCGAGGGGACGGGTGGTAGAAAATGTATAAGGTTGGAGACGTAAGGTGTAACCCGTTCAAAAGGTAGAGATATGATGTGTAATGGCTTCAAAAGGTTGAGAATGTAAAGTGTAACAACTTTAAGCAAAAAAATCTGCATGAGTTTCCCTTAATATGCTAGCTGCCAGCTATATTTTCAAGCTTGAAGCACATGTAGACATAAAAACCTCATTTTCCCACAACAACAATCATTGAACCTACTACCCATCGCTTTTATTGTAGTTGGGTGCCACTTCATCCTCCGTTGGCAAGATATAGCTCATCCTTGCTTCAATACAAGGCCTTCGTTTATAGGAGAATATGTGGTGGAAATGTAAAGAAAGATTATTGGGAAATGTAATTTTTTTTTTTAAAGAATGTGTGGTTATTATTGATTTGATAAAAAATTTTATTTATATAAAGCTCCAAAGAATAATTAGCTTTTAGACTCATTTTCAATTTTGTGTTTTGAGGGTAATTTAGAACAAAATTAATTTATTTTTCTTTTTTGTGTGTTTTCTGCTTTCTACATTAAAAAATATACTAATAATGATAAAAATGTTTTTTTAGTACAAGGTAGTGATCATACGAGTGGGATGGTAATTCAAATTCAGATCAAATATTATATTGATAAATAGTGCCTTTATTACCACTAATAATACAAGCGCCTTGATCCAAAATGATAAATGTGTTTCTTGTTCACAAAAATAAACTTTCAAAAAAAAAAATTCTAAGTACTAAATTTTCAAAAAATTGAAACTGGACAACATTTCAATATTTTAAACAATAAAAAACGAAAAAGAAAGAGAGTTTGGAAATAAAAAAAAAAAGAACAACACTCCTTAGTTTCACAATAATTTGTACAAAGCTTTCTGTAATTTTCTACTCTCAAACGTGCTCGTCTACAATTATCGCTTCATCCATCTTACCCAGTTTATTTATTCAAGTAATAGTTTGTGTCTATATACACACGCGTTGGCATGATTTATCCATTTAGATTTTGTAAACACTAATGATTTGATTTAAACACGCAATAATATTAATAAGTGAAAAGAGTTGGAAAGACACTATGATACGATAAACAAATCTGCTATTTATTGGAGAACTAATTATTATTTTCGATCGTGTGAGCCAGCTTTTTTTTTTTTTTTTAATTTTAAAGAACTATTATGCATAAAATTTTTAGGTAAATTTTATTGGATCACAAAAAGCAAATGTCACATCTTGTTTTGGTTTTATGAATTTCTGCGTTCGGAATTTTCTTAACAAGATGGTTTCGTGAATATCTAGATTATTAGGGAGGAGGAGGCCAACCATAAGCTCGTGATCCTACTGAAATTGAGTGTTTTAATGTCTCGACAATTTGAAATCCTCCAGACAACTGCATTTTTCCTTATAAATTCTGAGTAAATTTCCTCGGATAAATCAATTTTCTTAAAGAATTTTCACAAGCATCTGATCACCGTTGGTGAATTCGAGAGGTGGTAACAGTTGTATGATCGAAAGAAAGCAAACAGTGGTAGCACGGCCACAAATGACGCCATTGTGCCTCCACTGCTTTTTCTCTGGAATCCTTAAAGGTTTTGTTACGTGGTAGACTAAATTATGATGAGAATCAAACAACCTTGGTAATATATGGTTAAACAATACCTATGATCACAATAACAATCTAACCCAATAACCTTCTTTGTTGTTTGTAACAAAAAGTCAAGAAACTTAAACAGGAAATGCACACACTTAAACAATTTTTTTCTGAAGCAGAAGAAAAAGAACCAACCAAATTGTTTCCCAAAAAAAAAATAATAATAAAAATAAAAATAAATAAAAAAAAAAAGAAGGAACCAACCATACAAAACCTATCAGTTTTAGAGAGGACTTATTCCGAGTTGAGGCTACAACATTTGGTACAACCAAGAAACAACCAAGAAACTCATGGCAATAGAAGTATTAATTAAGTACCAAAGCTACAAGGTGTCAATGAAACGTAAAAATTTTACAAGGAAATTATCAGTATTCCCACTTCTTGAGCTCCATGCCATCCGGAGGGCTTCCAATTACCTTCTTTGAACCCACATCTTTCCAATTTGTTGATAGTACTGTCCCATGTGACTCGACCTGTTGGTTGGTTGGTCGGTATTAGACAAAAATATGAAAAATTAAAAATGCTGGTAATGTTACAGCTTGCAATATAGCAAACTTAAATCATCTAAAAAGTTAATATCGTGATCATTTGAATTCCAATGTGAATCCTTTTTCTTAGTGTCTATTTAGAGGGGATGTCCCAATGTGCATGAGGCTTGGACTCTTCTGGGATTCTTTATAACTAACCCAATATTTATGGTTTACTATTTTATGGCTTTCCAATACTTCTGTGGGCTTTTGCATAACTTCCACTCATTTCTATATACTTTCTTTATGCCTCATAGGAGCCGTTTTAAACATTTATCACTAGAATGAGGAGACTAAAGAGGTTGATGTCAACCTACAAAATTCCCCTTAAAAAATATATATATATATTATAAAATAAAAAAAAAATAATAAAATAAATTAGAGGTTAGGGATAGAGATCTTACAAAAGATTTACTCATGGCCCTTCTCGTGTCTTCGTCAGCATCTTTATATATTTCTCTGAAAAATTTGTTCAAAGCTGCATCACCATCAAGCTTCTCTTCTTTTTCCTGAAGAATATCACCCACGAAATATGACCATAATGAACCTCCTCATTTTCAAGTAGGAATATGACATGAACTCAAAGGAAAGACCAGGAAACATAGAAAATTATTTACAGATATACCTCCTTTTTCACTTGAGCTTCCAATTTATCCCAATCTACTCTCTTTGGTTTCGATGAAGGATATGTAGTTCTTGGGTTGCCTTCTGAACAGGATAGTAGAAAATTAACTTCTTATCTTGAAACCATGATTCGATAACATAATGACCATATAATGTCCAATAATTTTGTGAACAAGTAGCCATACCTGATGTTCTTTGTACAACTGGAACATCCCTTGTAAACTCAAGGGAAGCCCAATGTACAGGATCAGCTTTTACAAGACGAATTTCAATTTTTGTAGACAATACTTGATATCTACATTTTGAAGGAATTATCTGTTCGTCAAGCATTATAACACCAAAAGATTGGGGTGAAAAGTCAGCATAACGCATCACCAACTGAATTAGTTATTAATAGCAGATGATAATATAACCAAGAAAAAGAATTTCAATTAGCTGCTACCTATTTAGAAGGGAGATCGGATAGAACTAAGGGCATGTAAAAAGTTACTTTTATGTAACATTTTTTCCCCAAATGTGATAAGCAGTTCTTGAAAGTTTTATTTTCTTCTTTCCCTTTTCTTGAAATTGACTTTTTTTTAGTGTCAATAAATTAGGAACTTCTGACTTTTTCAAGTTCATCCCTAGTAACACATTCAGTTCAAAAAAGGGCAAATCTGAAAGGCAGAACACCCCAGAGCATGAAATTAATGTGCTACCTTTCCAAATAATCGCGGTTGAAAACGATACGCCTCTTCTCCAGGTATATCAATGGTAACACTGAGCTGTATAGCCACCCAAGATAAAAAGGAGTTCATAGCTTGTCAGCCATAGTTACTCTAAGATCATCAGAAAGTTGAGTGCAAAACCGGAGAAAATAAAGGATCTGGTAGGAACGTACAATTTGCTCGCCAAAATCGACTACTATACTGTTTTCTCGTACACGCTTTGCAAATATTGTTACAACAATTTCTTCGGGTTTCTGATAAAATTCATGCCTGTAATACACACGATTAGATGAAATAAGGTAAAAAGGAAATGTGTCTCAAGCACGTTGAGCATGAAAAATAAGACTTCACTTTGACCATCCAGCGGTACTCCAAACTAAAATATCACATCCACCTCTGGCATTTCGTGTGTCTTGAGGAATCAAAGAATTCTCAGTCATCCTCTTCTTGAGCAGCTTTTAATTGTAATTTTACTTGTCAAGCTGGATTTGAGTGGTAAAAGTTTTTCAAACTCAACAATTAAAAGTACTTCCAGAGTAAATAGGCACTTCCATGTTTATTTATTTCTTTATTCACCGGTTAGAGATTGGGAAATCCCCCACCCCCTTCCCTCAACACCGCCCTCCCCCCCCCAACACCCA